>RPOG01003804.1:0-55753 GCA_008086565.1 Thalassoma bifasciatum | reverse complement strand
ATGATGATGACAACGATGGTTATGGATGTATTCATGTTCATGATGATGGTGACATGATGATGAACATGGTAATCATAATTATGACGGTGACACTGAATATGATGGTCATGGTCATGGTTGTGTTAATGGGCGTGATAGTGGTATGTGTGATAATGATGATAATGAGTCCTGCCTTTGTCATATTCTGTTTTATTCCGACAAAGAGTAAAAACCATAAAGGGCCCTGCAGTCTCCATTATGCTTCATTTTTTTTCTGTCTCACTTCTGTTTCAAACTGTTAGCGATCCTGTCTTCCCCATTTTTATCCCACCTCAGAGTGAAAAAAGAACCAAGCTCCCTCTTCATTGTACTCTGAGCTGTGTTTAATGTGCAGTCGTTCCAGCTCTGAACACTCACGGTATCCTGAGGTCTGATTTCAGGTTTACAGGACAGCACAGTGCAGGTCATGAATACTTAAAGAGTTGAGGTCTCCTGACACATGGGCAATCCACAATGATGAAGGCACTACAATACCTCAGCGTGATTAAACCCTACATTACATGACTCAGAGACAGAGAGGAGAGAGCCAGGAAACAAGAGACATGAACACTGAAAGAGAAAACTTGAGCTCTTCTCTCACATGCCAGCAGACTCAACCCCCATCTACACT
The DNA here is from genome assembly GCA_008086565.1 of Thalassoma bifasciatum. Lineage (NCBI taxonomy): Eukaryota > Metazoa > Chordata > Actinopteri > Labriformes > Labridae > Thalassoma > Thalassoma bifasciatum. The sequence continues at coordinate 55,104 of RPOG01003804.1, read as the reverse complement.
TTAAAGTGTTATATTTTCAGAGTCAAAAGTGAAAGTAAGAACAGAGTTATTTTCACGCCTTTGTGTTGGTTTCACACTAAAGCAGCGTCTAGATGAATGAGTTAACCTGAAAGGGGGTTTTTGGTTCAATTCTCTATCGACACTACACAGCCCTGTTTGAAGTCAACATTTGTCTGCGCTAACTGTGTTCATTTTTAGCTACTACACAGTTAACACAAACATCAGTTTGGTACCAAGGTGAACCAACTCAGTTTTTTTTTCATGCAAAACTCTCAAGACCAGGACACTGACATAGGTTAAAACCTTTCACATTAGCTAAGGTATAAGATCAGGTTGGGTTGTCATTGGTTCATATTGTAAAACCCAACAGCTTTCTTTACTCAAAATGATGAGTTACCATCGCTGTGATATCAAAATATGCAGTCTTAGTAGCTTTTCTGAAGTATCAGTTTCTTAAATAATAAAGAAAGCCATTTCACTCTTGTTTTGAATATATCATAATTCATATGAGCAAAATAGCGTGCACTATCCATTTATTTCTTTTATCCAATGTCTACATTCAGAATGTGTGAGAGGCAGGTACAAACTGGCACAGTGTTGCGCTCAAACGACCGCGGTCAAATAAAACAAACTACAAACAAATATTTGGACAGTTCCATAACCCAAGAGTTCTAAAAAATTGTGAATAAATGAAGTCCATGATATGATTTCCAATTTCTCTCTCTGCGTATAACACATTGACACAGACATGCTGTCTCACGGCGTGTGGTTGTGCCAGTGGAAAATCTAAATGAACTTGTTGAAAATAGTGTTGGTTTGTCTGTGTTTAATTGCTCCTAAATGTAGGTTATTAGACATGGAATGGAGAGTCAGAGCTTTTGTACAGTAGTTATGTAGAAAACCAGAGATCCAGATGTGGAAAGAGGATGAAAAACTTTGCTGCAGACTGCTGTAAAGAACCAGCTTATCCCGTTGTAGAGCAATCAGTAGGTAGATTATGATAACGTCAGCAGCAAAATTTTGCCTAGCCAAAAAAAGTGTCGCCACCAGAAAAAAAAAAAAAAAAAGTCACACACTCGAATATTTAGTTGGACTACCTTTAGCTTTGATTACAGCACACATTTGCTCTGATATTGTTTGGACAAGATTTATTTCCATCTATTGTTGCATGAATTTTTCACCAAGATCCTGTATCGATGATGGCTCTGGAGGCTCTGGTTGGGTTGTCTCCTTCTCATGGTTCTCAGCTTGGTCAGGTGAGGGGTCTGAAGCTGTCCTTTGCTGTTGTGGGCCCCTCCCTGGCCTGTATCAAGGTGTTCGTGGGGATGGAGGCATCCTAGTTGTGGGCCGTGTGCAGCCCCCCAGTGCAGATATGGCCTCCTGCGCTTCCTGACCTGGCTCCTCTGTATTCAGTCACATGTTTCTAAAGCCTTGTTATCTGTGTGTGTGTGTGTGTGTGTGTGTGTGTGTGTGTGTGTGTGTGTGTGTGTGTTTGTGAGTGTGTGTGTGAGTGTGAATGTGAGTGTGAGTGTGAGTGTGTTTTTATCAGGGTGGGGTTGTGGGTGGGATGCGGTGGGGCTTTTCAATATGTCAAGCACTTTGTTCTACATTTTATTGTATGAAAAGTGCTATAGAAACAAAGTTTGATTTAATTTGATTTGATGGGAGAGTCTGACCATTGCGCAAAGCCTACTCTAGCACATCCCAAAGATTCTCAATGGGGTTAAGGTCTGGACTCTGTGGGTGCCAATCCCTGTGTGAAAAAGATGTCTCATGCTCCCTGAACCACTATTTCACAATTTGAGCCCCATGGCATTGTCATCTTGGAATATGCATGTGCCATCAAGGAAGAGGAAGTCCATTGATGGAGTAACCTGGGCTGCCTTTTGTCTGCTTTTATCTGTTTGTGTCTTCAGTCTGCTTCTGCCTGTAATCTGCTGCTGTCTCTGAGTTTCCTGACAACTCAATTTTACTGGTTTCCATGTTATTCAAAAAATAGTCATGAGGCTGAAATGCATGGAGCATTGCACAAAGTGTTTTCTGGAATTCAAACAGCTGTAGCTTTCCACTGTGACATGTAAAACTATTCAAAATACAAGGTATGAGAAATGTGTAACAGCACAGCCTCTTACCAAAAAGCTTAAAACTTTTTATTTTGTTAAAGGATGTAGTAGAGGGATGTCAGGCAGCATGACAGCAGAGGTATACAGATTAACGACAGCCTTGAGCTTCACATTCTGTATATGATGAAATTCCACGTATATACAATGGTGATAAATAATCATATTTCCTTAGACCTAAGACAGAAGAAACATAATATGACTGTACTCCTTGAATTGTAGCCAAAACTCTGTGCTAACATTGTAAACACTATGAATGAATGCACTGCATGATGTGGGAGCGATAGAGGCTCCAGTGCTTTCAGATGACAGTGTACCCCGATAGAGAGAAAAATCTGCTTGTAGGGAGTGCTGGTGGCTGAAGAAGACAAGCCTACAGCGCCAAAAAAGTCACTGAAGTGGCCCACAAACTCAAAAGTAGGCAAGACCCCTGCTGCTGCCTGCCCCTGTCTGCACTTATCTGCTGCTCACTGTAGAAATCAGCTGCTGTCTGCAAGAATGCTCCCTGCAGTTGTCTGCTGCTCGCTGAAGTTATCTGCTGCTGTCACATTTATCTGCTTGGCTTTGCAGTTGTCTGCTGCTCTGCAGTTATCTGCTGCTGTCGCAGTTAGCTGCTGCTCTCAACAGTTATCAGCTGCTTGCTGCAGTTATCTACTGTTGTCTGCTGCCCTTTGCAGTTGTCTGCTGCTGACTACTGCCTCCAACCTTTCTTTGCTGCTGAAAGCTGACCTTGTTTTAGAAGAAGAAGAAGGAGAAGAAGAAGAAGAAGAAGAAGAAGAAGAAGAAGAAGAAGAAGAAGAAGAAGAAGAAGATCAGCTTCCACGCTGACACCTACAAACATCTACACGCTATCAGTTGTGGTGCCATTCAGGAAGTCATTTGGCCTCCTTTTCTCTTTCTGTACTTTAACTGATGAGGACTCTGCAAGCTCATAAACATTAATCCAGTTAGCCTCATTACAGGTGAGTCAGAGCGCGACTCTTTTTGTGGCAGATAGAAACTCTAGAGCATGAGGGAGAAGAGCTTTCAGTGTCAGCCCAACATCTCAGGTTATCTCAGATCCTGAGCTTGGTTCACATCAGATTGTGATTGTAGCATTCATAGTGACCCGGGCAGAGGTGGGAAACACCTGTTTCCTGAACAACCTCTCTGTTCAGAAGCGAAAGCCTTTGTTATTTTTATAAAAGTTCAGAGTGAGCCTTTTTGCTCTGATACAAAAACAGAAACACAGAGTGCTGCCATTTCAAATCTGAAAGCGCAGGACACACGACGGCTCATATTAAGACACCTCCTTAAAAAATAACAAATACGTTATCATGTTACTGCCATCATGAATTCAGTCCTCACCTGTAAGACTCTTCTGACAAGACCATGTGACTGCCGAAGACTTCGTTCTGCTGTGGATATAAAAAGGTGGTTAGCAATGTTCGCTACCCTCACATTTACTCAATTACATTCACTATCTGTAGGATTTGTGATTTATGATGATGTCAGAGTCCAGGATTTGTCTGGTATGGTTTCTGGTTTGACTGCAGGACCAGAAGAAACGACACTCTGAATGTTTGTAATTTAATAGAGTTTGGTTTGGACTGGGTTGACCTTTAAAAAGTGAAAATGTTCCTTTAGCTGATGATCTGCCCGTTGCTGATGCTCAAACCATTACATGAGTTTCTCCTCTCGCTGATGGACACCTGTTGGGTCTGATGGGGGAACAGGCAGCTCCTCATGTTGGAGAGCTGAGACTGTCCATTACTGTCTCTGCGTATGGTTCCTCTGAGTGCTTCATCATCCTCCTCTTCTTCCTCAACATCGGCCATGTTGCTGTTGACATCTGAGTCAAGATCGGTGCCTTTAAGAGGAGGACAGTCAGCTGAAAACTCTATCTCCTCTACACATGGGGGCTCATCGTCTTCGAAGCAGCTTGAGAAGAAAGCAGGGGAAAATGTATGAATGGAGGAATACTCCAACAAAGAGGTTAACTGTTTCAAAAACATCAAATACCTTTATTTTCACAAGTGAAGGGAACAAGAAGAAAATCAAAAAGTGAGGCTGAGGAGAATATACCAGTTTCTTTATGGTACATTCCAGTTTTCAAACTGGCATACCAGTTCCATGAGTGGGATTCCAGTTTTAAAAAATAGAATATAACACCAGATAAAATCTGCCATATCAGAAAAAAAATGAAATATACCACCAGACAAGAACCAGGAAAACAGAAAAAAAACTGAATATACCACCAGATGTAAAACTGCCATACCATAAAAAATGGAAAATACCACTGTTGCTTGATGGTTTATGCCTCCTATGAAACAACACCAGGTCTGTTAATAAACATGCATGAAAGAAAAAGTATGTTCTTACTTGTGGGACTTGTGGTCCAGGATGTTATGGTCCAAGTCGATGTGGTGGATCAGGGTCTTGTTGTAAAGAGTTCGAAGGTCTGTGCCCACATACAGAAGACTCTGACAGAACTTCACACCCATCTCCTGCAGCTCCCTAGTTCCTATCTGCAGACCCTGCACACACACAGTGTACAGTGACACTCATTACAAACAGATCAGAGGATCAGGGCTGAGTTGGATCCTCAGTTAAAGACCCAGGTGTTGAGGTCATGGCTCCCTCTCTGTTTACCTTATATATTCCCTGGTCACAGCCGTTGTAGGTGCTCTCCATGGTGTAACTTCTCAGCACTCCCATCTCCCTCCACACCACCACGCGCGCTGTGGCTGAGCGAGACTTTTCCACCTGATGGAGTAAAAAAGGGAACTGCTGCTCTGATCTGATTCAGTGGTGTCAATAGGATGACTCTCAGCACCTTCACTGGATGACTTTGTTCAGGTACTTTACCAGATAGTTGCAGCTGTTGAAGGAGAAGGCTGGAGCTATTCGATCTAACGTCTTTGGAATGGTCTGAAGAGAGAGAGAGTGTGTGAGAGAGAGAGAGAGTAAGAGAGAGAGAGAGAGAGAGAGAGAGAGAGGGATGAGTCAACCCTGAGCCTGAGCCTGACTCCAACCCTCTGCTGCTATGGTTACTCCATGTGTCTCACTCTGTATCCAGGATCCTCCTTCAGGCCCACGGTGTCCACAGTAGAGCCAGACTGCCACAGAGTCTCCTTCAAGCTGCATCCATACAGGAACACATTCTTCTTCCTGGAGTGTCCGTGATAGTCACAAAACACCTGGAGGACAAGAAGAGGGTAAAAACACAAAACTTTTAATAATTGAAAAAGGAGTGAAAGTGATCGGGCTCTACAGTTCCCCACTATAGTTCAGCTACGGAGTCAAGCCTTTAAAGTTCGATGCCAGGGGTGTCCATGACGTTACACTGCGGGATCATGGTACTGACTACACGATTGAGACCCTCCATCTGCACCACTGCAGAGCAGATTGAAGATCAGAGAGATAACTGCAGTTGTAAATTAATCCGGAACTAATACAAAGCAGTGCTGGATTCAAACAGAGATACATAAAAATTCATGACAGATTAAATCTGTGAAGAATAAAAGCAGTGACTGAAACTACAGATCACTGCAGTGAAAAACGCCTGAAATGGCAGATAACTACAGTGATAAAATAAAAAAGGGACAAATTTCTGAGTTGACAGATTTCAGCAGTGACAAATTACCAGTGCATATCACTTCAATGACAGATGCAAGCAGTGACATTTTTCCCTTGGTGGACAATGAAGAATATTGTTTAACAGAATGGATAAAAGAATGTTTCCGCAGTGACAGACAAGTGCAGATGGGTTAAAGCAGTAAAAAAAACTACAATAATAATAGAGCATAGATATTTTCCTTAGAACCAAATTAAGTTGACACGGTATTAGATTGCTGCAATGACAAATCCATGCAGTGACGGATTCATAGATTGACAAAGTAATCCAGTCAATTATGCAGCGGCAGAGTAATGCAATGACAGATTAATGCAGTGACAGATTAATGCAATGACGGATTAATGCAATGACAGATTAATGTAATGACAGATTACTGCAAAGAAGGATTAATGCAGTGGTAGAGTTATGCAATGACAGATTAATGCAGTGGTAGAGTAATGCAATGACAGATAAATGCAGTGGTAGACTAATGCAATGCCAGATTAATGCAATGACGGATTAATGCAATGGTAGAGTAATGCAATGACAGATTTATGCAGTGACAGATTAATGCAATGACAGATTAATGCAGTGGTAGAGTAATGCAATGATGGATTAATGCAATGACAGATTAATGCAATGACAGATTAATGCAATGACAGATTAATGCAGTGACAGAGTAATGCAATGACAGATTAATGCAGTGACAGATTAATGCAGTCGTAGAGCAATGCAATGACGGATTAATGCAGTGGTAGAGTAATGCATTGACGGATTAATGCAATGACAGATTAATGCAGTGGCAGAGTAATGCAATGACAGAGTAATGCAGTGGTAGAGTAATGCATTGACGGATTAATGCAATGACAGATTAATGCAATGACGGATTAATGCAGCGGTAGAGTAATGCATTGACGGATTAATGCAATGACAGATTAATGCAGTGGTAGAGTAATGCATTGACGGATTAATGCAATGACAGATTAATGCAGTGGCAGAGTAATGCAATGACAGATTAATGCAATGACAGATTAATGCAGTGGCAGAGTAATGCAATGACAGATTAATGCAATGATGGATTAATGCAGCGGTAGAGTAATGCATTGACGGATTAATGCAATGACAGATTAATGCAGTGGTAGAGTAATGCATTGACGGATTAATGCAATGACAGATTAATGCAGTGGTAGAGTAATGCATTGACAGATTAATACAGTGGTAGAGTAATGCAATGACAGATTAATGCAGTGGTAGAGTAATGCAATGACAGATTAATGCAGTGGTAGAGTAATGCAATGACAGATTAATGCAATGACAGATTAATGCATGGCAGATTTATGCAGTGACAGATTTATGTAGTGACAGATTTTGGCCATGACTGATTCATGCAATCTGCATATTCCCAGTGACAGATTGATACAATGAAAGAGTTAAGTAGCGACAGATTTTTTCTGCAGAGAGAGATCGTGTGGTGACAAATTCATGCATCAACAGATTTATAAAGATTTGAGTTTCAGCAGTGAAAGATTTCTGAAGTGACAAATTTATACAGTTGTGCCTGAGAGTCTACATCCCCCAGCAGAATTTCTGATTTTTTGTTCGTTTCTCAGAAAATATGACTGGTAACACCAAAAACCTTTCTATCACTCATGGTTAGTGGTTGGGTGAAGACATTTATTGAAAAAAAAAAATAGTTCACTCTTTTCAAATCATGACAACAGAAACTTCAAAAATGACCCTGATCCAAAGTTTACATCCCCCAGTTTTTAATACCTTGTACGTTCCCCTTTAACATCAATAACAGTTTGGAAATCTTTGTGGTCGTTGTGGATGAGGGTCTTTATTATCTTAGATGGTAAAACTGCCCATTTTTGGGGGCAAAAAGCCTCCAGTTCCTGTAAATTATCGAGCTGTCTTGCATGAACTGCAGTACAATGACAGATTTATTTAGAGAAAATATATGCAGTGACAGATTAATGCTGTGACAATGACAGATAAAAGCAGAAAGATTTATTCAGTCACAAATATATAAGTAGGTACAGTTTCATAGTGACAGAATCATACAGTGATGGTTAAATGCAGCAATACATCAATGCAGTGACACAATCATGTAGTGACAGTTAAATGCAAAGACACATTTATGCAGTGACACATTCATGCAGAGATAGATATTTGCAATGACAGATGTATGCAGTAACAGACTCATGCAAGCAGTAATCTGCACCAAGGGCAGCGAGACATATGCAGTGACTGATCTATGCAGTGCCTTGTTTTGATATTTGACATTCTCCTTAAATAGCTAACAACATAACACTTGCTTCATCCCTTTTTTTTCAATTTCAAGCACTAGTTTTGAATGGATTTTAAGCTTACAGTGGTTTTCCATTTTTGTAACAACATTGCAAAAATGTCCACTGAATAAATAAATTGAACTCTGAGTAAGCAGATAAGATCAAAACAGTCTCTCTCTGACAGTCTCTTTTTATTGTGCCTCAATCCGATTATACCTCTGTTTTTCCTCTGTGAAACCAGCAGTTTAACACCTACTGCTGCTCAACATTAGTCAGCTCACACTTCAACACAACACTCAGATTCAGTCACCAAGCACAGAGTACTCACTGCCTACCAGCATTTAGGTGGACTGTTGCAGAGCAAAGAAAGCACTCCGTAACTGGTGCTGATGAATGTAGCCAGTGCAGAGGTTTATGGCAGACAAATACAAGCTGTAAATTTTGTGCTCTCATGACATTATCCTGACATCACATATTTGGTGGATTTATGGGGTGAGATTTGTGCCACTAGGAACTGATTTTGAATTTTTGTATTGAATTTGAAAAGCATGATCTGAAATTGTATTTAATATTTTTGAAATGAAATTTATCTGTTTTGAGATTAAATTTATCCCTTTTGAAATTGAATACATCCGTTTTGAAATTGTATCTGATCCTCTTGAAAATTCAGATTCACTTTTACAATTTTACGATTCAATTTCAATACAGAACAGCATGCCCGTTAAATAGTCTGAGCCCATAGGGAAGACTAGTTGAGCACAGATCAACCGAGGGGGTCTTCAATTATGTTCCCGGACTCTCCCTCGCTGTCCACAGCTGTGGTTTATGTGATTACTCATCACCACTCCTTACCTCACTGAGGAAACTGAGAAAGTGCCATCTCAACTGAGTCCGAAAACCAAGGACTGAAGAATTAGGTTTGCTTAAAACATGAAATGATTTATTTACCTTTTATTTCAGAAAAAAGAAACGAAAACTAAGCCCTTGTATTCCCATGGCTCTTTGGAGTATGGCACAGTACGTTTCTTGTTTTGTAACATCATATTGGTGTGTGTATAAACTAGATATCCCTAGAACACTGACTGAAGCTTTACCGTACTGTGTTGATAACTCGCCCCAAGAACAACAGTAATGCTAGGGCTTACATTGCGTGTTTTACTCCAGATATGAAGGTAACTTTAATCTTTTCTAGTTCTAGTTTCAAGCAAACCTGATTCTTCAGTCCCTGGTCTTCAGACATCATTGAAATGGCGCTGCTTCAGTTTGCTCTGCTTAGGTGAGGAGTAGCGATGTGTCGTTCATGAACTATTCGGTCAAATGAACAAATCATCTGGGTGAACGAACTGAGCCGAATCACCTACTTGTAAAGATTCCTTCGTTTATGAACTGCAGTTGCACTCCCCTCTCCAATCTCTTGTCTCTGGCTCTTTTGACCTTGAGAGTCACCAAAGTTACTAGTTTCCCTATAGGCTCAGACTCTGTAACGGGCGTGCTGTTCTGTATTGAAATTGAATTGGCCGTTTTGTATTGAAATTGAATTGCAAAACTGAATCTGAATTTTCAAGAAGGTGAGATACAATTTCAATACAGATAAATTAAATTTTAAAACAGATCAAATTAAATTTCAAAACAGATAAATTCAATTTCAAAACATTAAGTACAATTTCAGATCGTGCTTTTCAAATTCAATACGAAAATTCAAATTCAGTTTCTAGTTGCACGAATCTCACCCTGTATGAATTACTCCACATACTTAAGCAGAACTCTGCTTCTGCTTCTTCTCCTGCTTATCAGCTGCTTTAGGGGTTATTACTAAAGTGGGCACATGCATGAAATGTAAAAGGATCTGTGAACACTGACACAGAGTGATGGTTGTTATCAGGATGGTAAGGTTCATGATCTGGAGAGAAAACCCTTATCTCCAAAATCTCAGAAAGAGAGAGTGTGTGTGTGTGTGTGTGTGTGTGTGTGTGTCTCACCAGTGGGGTTCGTCCAATGCTGTTGAGGTAATATAGGAACCCTTTGGTGTGGTAGATAGTGGGACTGAGGGAGGGGTCAGGTTTACACCACTGACGGTTCAGATCCTCACCATTCAGGTCACATCGGCTCCTAAACACACACAAAGACAGACACACACATGCGCATGCGCACACACACACAGACACACACTGGGTTTGAGAAGTGAATACCTGTTTTTTAATATCGCACACACACACTTTGATTACATGTGAGTAAAACTCGTAGTTGTAAAGAGTCACTCCTGAGCTACCTACTGTAACACACACCAACTCTGTCAAACAAAAACTGATCCTTGACCATAACGCCTAATTTAACAGCTAATCAAACACATCCTCCTTCATTTTATTTCCCATATTCTTAAAGTTCAATGTCAGTTATGAGCCTGAATGGAAAAGTCAGAGATAATATGTCTGTTCTTTGACTCTGTACTTCGGTGTCCTGTAGTCATGATGTTTAGATGTTTCTCACTCACATGCCGTTGATGACCCCATCAGGGTTGAGCATAGGGATGATTTTAAAGACGAAGGCCTCCCTCAGACTCTGAGCCACTGGGTCACTGCTGCACAGGAACTCCAGAGTGCCCTTCATCACCCAGCTGGCATTAGACTCACCTGGATGGACCCGTGCTGTCAGCACGATGCACGGACGATTACCTGCAGAGACATGCAGTCATCAGCATATTTTCAGCTCGGCTGTTATCAGGGATCAAACCTGTGACATTCAGGGAGCTGCAGTGTTTCCAAACTGAACCAAGAGTTCTGAGGGAGGAAAAGTTTGAACTGCTAAAAGACACACTGGATATGTTTCACAGATAGCTCATCTAACTATCGAACACAGAGCTCTTTGTAAACAGTCAGACAAAGCTAACAAGCTCACGGACCTGTGTGGTATACAGACTGCTGCCCCGTGAAGTTGATGACACTTGTGACACTTTCTACTTCCTAACATGGAATGATGATTTTAAGACAACCCACCCCTAAGTTGTAGAGAGGATGAATCTCATTATCCCTTACCTAATAGCATGACGTGCTACACGATACAAGGCTTGAACCCATACTGCCTTGTACAAAGCTAGTCAAAACTATACTTTACGTCTCATACAAGAGAGAAAAATTTTGCAAATTATCACTATACTTCAATCATTGCTTATTATATACTACGCTTTACTACACATCGTCTACTACAGTACATGATTGGCTGTGCTATACTCTAGACCATGCTTTGCTTTGCTATACTGTAGGATTCCCTAGACTATGCTGTGATAGACACGATATGTTAAGTGTATGTTATATGAGAGGTGGGACAGGAGATCAGCTTACCGAACAAAGATAAAGATCGCTGAGCATCCAAAGTTAAACTTTACAGATTTGAAGAACAACTCATTACTAGATCTTGAAGCCCATCAGCACTATGCTGTTATTATTGTTGTTTTTTTCAGTCATTTTTTTGGACAGGAGATAGGACAGTGATTAGTACAGGAAAAGGGACAAGAGTAGGAAGAGACATGCAGGAAAGTGGCCACAGGCTGGACTCGAAGCCAGGCCGTCCACACAAGGGTGAACCTCTCAGATTCTGTTGCTGGTGCCTGTTTTTGGTGTTACTTAAAGGTTTGCCTTTTTTATATGGGCTTAAAACTACTTAAGATTTCTTTATTTGGCTAATGCATATTTATTTGTTTTATATTTTTATAATAAAAGCATACACTAGAATATAATATCTATACAACCACAGTTAATCAAAGTTGTCAAAGTAGAGAATGAACATGGTAATAATTGGTATTTGCACACTTTGGCTACCCCTATATGTGTCACTGCCCTCATTATGTCCCCCCAATCTGAAAATCTGAACATGCCCCTGCTCAGCACATAGTCAGTGTGATATGAAAGCCAACAGGCGTTAAGGTTTTTCAACAAAAGGGGAAAAAACCCTCCAGTGTTGATTTTCAAAGAATAAGAGGGAAGACCTAAACTATAACTTCTATCCCACAGAGACAGCAAACAAATAAACAGTCAGCTGTAATGTGTACAAGTGAATTCACAGCGCGAGCAGAGCGCCCATCAACATTACATTCTCCAAAAACTAATCAGGATGAAGTTTAGGGTGAATATAAACCACACAGAGTGTCAGGGGGAACTCCTGCTTGTTCTGACTTTTTATATGGATACAAACCTTGAATTAGCGATGAAAACGAAAGTTTTCTTTGCAGCTCACAAGTTATTCACGTTGTGATGTGTGTCTTCTGTGCGCAGTGAGCCTGAACTCCGCTGTGTGCCATGCAGAGAGCTAAGAAACCCACATTCACAGTGTCGGATGCACCAGTTTGGCCTGGAAAAATATAAGTCGCCCTCTGGAGCCCTGAAATTGTGGTTCTATTCCCGTTTTCATAGGTATAAAATAATAAATCAAGGGATGGAAAGGGGGATGGCCGTTTTACAGTGGGGATGATTTTGACCTTCTTTTTTTTTTTCAGTGGGGATGCCACCCCCCTCATCCCCCCAACTCGAGTACTGCTTTTATCCTTTTCCAACATGAATTATCACATAAATAACTGCATTCAGCATGTGCATTTTCTGTGAAGATTTTTAGCTCTTTTAAGCACCACCTGTTGTTACCTGCAGCAGTGTTGTTAGATGTAAGATGACTCACTTATGTCCCCTGAAGCTGCTGAAATGCTGTCATCTGGAGCTGTGTGTTCAGTGTAACATAGAGTGTGATGTTAGTCAGTCCTCTCGAGTGATTATCATGCATGAAGGACCTATGATTATTATCAACGCCCAGAGGCAAGACTCACGGAGCTGGTGCATGTCTTTCCAGCTGCGGCTGTTTGGACAGGCTGTGATAGTGACCAGGGGGCAGCCATTATCAGCTAATGTCCCACAGAGGACCTGCTGTCTGAAGAACACTGTAGATGGATCCACTGTCTTCTGTAGCTCCTTCAGGTGAGCCTAAAACACAAACACAAAAAGACAAGTGTCGCACATGTGTCATTTGAACTGTGTCTGTTTGAAAGATTGTTTAATACTTTGACCTGCAGAGGCTAACCCACAGTTTAGGCTCATGGATGGAGGTGTAGATGTTTCACCTTAAGAGCGGTATAGGTGTAGGGGTAGTGGTAAGCGATGTAGCAGACGTCCTCTTGGTGTTTGAAGGTGATGCTGAAGGTCAGAGTGTAGAAGGTTGATTTCTTTGGACCACGAGCTGCACAGAAGTGATTCCTGCAGGAACATTGAGCATACTTAGCAAGGCTTAGTGAAGGCTGAAGACCACCTCTGTAACCTCAGTCCTGATCAGACAACCTGCTAATGGATTATGTTTTTTGAGTATTACCCCGATGGATTGTGTGAGGGCTTTAGGATCCTTACTTTTGTCACTAATCTCACTTTTGTGTCAATTTGAGTTTCTGAAGGTGGCCCACTGTTCCCAGGGTTAACCTAAATCCTCAGTGCTTAAATTTCCTGTGTTTCATCCTCACCTGAAGTAACAAACATCTGTTCCAGTTCTGATCCAGTGAGGTCTGCCCTCCAGAGCATCTCTGACTGAATACAGCACGGGCTGCATGCCTGCAGTACAGACACACACATATACAAAAACACACAGAGACACACAAGAAAATATAAGTACAGTTGTCATTATATTGCTGTAGTAACCAATGGTTTTCTTGCGGAAACAAGCCCTACCAATCAAAATTTTAAGACCATTTGAAAAATTGCACTAATTTACATTTTACACTGTTGGACCTTATAAAGGTTCTACGAAGAGTTTTAAAATACAAAATGAAAAAATGGGACATAAGATAAGATAATAAGATGAAGAGAAGATTCCCACGAGGGGAAAATTCACAAGTTAGTTATCACCAGTTAGACGCACACAAAAAATAGCATGAGCAGGTTGTTGAAAATAGCATTTGAAGGTAAAAATTCTGTTTGTTAGCGGATCAAAAGTATAAGAGCACAGGCTTTAAACGACAATATCCGGACAAAAATATGGATTTAAGGTTATTTTCTGTCAGGTATTCACACTGTCATAACCTCATGATGGTAAAGGCTTAAAGCAGGGGTGTCCAAACTTTTTCCCTAAAGGGCCACAATGGAAACTGGGAAAATGACCAAGGGCCAGCAGTTCTTATGGACATGTTCACCAGCAGTGAAAGTTGCAAATGAGCGTTCCATTAGAAAACAATTTCTTTTTAATGGTTTCTGGAAAAAAAACAAAAAAAACCCAAAATGGTTAAGTCAAACATGCTTGTGCTGTTATTGCAGACCTTTGAGATAAAACCAAACCTGGGAAAAATATGTAACAATTGGGATCTGGACTTTATCACGTTTGTTTATGCGATAATTATAAAAACATTTTAAACCCCAAATATCTCTGATCCTGCATTCTGAACCATTTTATGCTTCAACTTTTGTCTTTTTTTTTTTTTACCATTTCACATCTTTAATTGAGTTTTTTGGTCCTCTCATGTGGTTTTTTTGTTATTCTAAACAACTCATGAAACACATTTTTTGCATCATGCCAAATGCAATTAAATGTCAGCTGTAAAAGTTGAGTTTTTGCAGATTGTACAGAGATTTAGCTTCATAAAGTTGCCTATGCACAGTCCAAATCTTTGTGAAAGGTTACCAGATATATTAAGATTTATTTCAAGCACTTGACAGAAACTGTAAATGTAAACAGTTAGAACATGATTAATTTAAGAGGCAAAACTAACACATGGTAAGATGAGAGCTGGGGGCCGCTTGAAAATAGACGGCGGGCCACAATTGGCCCCTGAGCCGTAGTTTGGACATCCCTGGCTTAAAGCTTTCTCTCCTGAAACGTGGTCGGATTGTTGAGCTGCACAAGCAAGGTCTCTCACAACGCAGCGTCACCACTGCTGAGGTTGGATGCAGTAAGACAGTCATTTTTGAATTTCCTCAAGGTTACAGAATAAAAAAGTCAAGCGGTAGACTCAAAAATATTTCACCAATGCTGATTGACTGTCTGTCAAGACATGGGACGATCCTTGGTTCTAATGAAGGTCGTTACTGGAGCTGACTGCAGCACAATAACAGTCAGACGGCGTCTGAGAGAAGAGCTTTCAGAACAAAAACTTCTTCAAAGGCCTTGTCTTCTTCCACTTAACTTCCCATTTAGACTTTGACAGAGAGCATCATGGGACATTGAAAGGTGAAGAAAGTTTTCATTCCCTAAGGGGTGTCAAACGGCAGTTGGCTATGTGGAGATGTTACAGGAGGCGTCCTTCATGACTAAGGGCCCTGCTCTGTGTGCTAATTACTGAGTTTTTCAACAGGACAGTGCTTCAGTTCACAATGGCTGTCTGACAAAGAACTTCATCTTCTTCCAGAGGAAAAATCCCATTCTTTTGGAGCATCCTGCCTGTTCCCCTGATCTAAGTCATAGTGAGAACATTATGGGATGGATGGAAAGGGAAGTTCACAAAAATGTAGGTCATTTCCAGATAGTGGATGCCAAACATGAAGCCATCTTCACCACAAGATGCAACGTTCCCACTAACCCCTTGGAAACCCTAACATCAACCATGAACAAATTAATTTTGAGGTGATCAACAGGAACAGTGGAGCCCCTCATTATTGAGGGTTTTTTTTCAAACTTTGATTCCCACTGCAGAGGTTTTTTTATTATTTGTTTTTTTCATTTTTTTTTTTTTTTTTTAGAACTGTGCTCTTAAAATTGTGATCAGCTGATAAACAGAATATTTACCTTCAATTGTTGATTTTGATAAATTGCTTACTCAATTTTTTTGTGTCACTCCCATTTGTTTGGTTTTTTTGCATTTTGAAATTCTAATTACAACTTTTATAAGATCCAACAGTGTAAAATGTGGATTTGGACAACTTTTCAACTGGGCTTAAGATTTTTGATCAGGTGTGTTTTACAAAAACAGTTACAAATATAACCAGTTAAACAAACACAAGCACACAGGTATAAAAATAGCAACTCACACACACAAACATACAAGTAAAACTAGACAGAAAAACACACAGGTACAAACATTGTCAGGCACAGGGACACAGTAACACAGGTCTCTGACCATAGTTGAATTGGCTGTTGGTCTTCTCACAGTTGATGACGTTGAATCTATACGGGACGTTTTGCTCCATGTTACTGACCTCAAAGTAAAACCACTGAGTGTGCTGGGAGCAGTTAACATCTGCATTCAGGATCAGGTCATACTCAAACCTACAGAGGAGGAAAGGAAAGTAGAGGAAGAGGAGACTGGGACAGAAAGTGGTGGGGGCTCTGGAAGATTTTTTGTTTGTTGTAGACTCTACACCAGCTTACTCTGTTCTGAAGGGGTTACTACACCACAGGAGCTTGGTTCATATGTGAAGTGTGTACATGTGCAGTGTGTGTACATACCTGCGGACCTGCACAGCCTTCCTCAAGTTCCCACATTCAAACTTTGAGTAAAACCTGAGAGCGTCACACGGACACTGGAGACTGAGGACAGAGACACAGGGGACAAAAGCA
The DNA here is from genome assembly GCA_008086565.1 of Thalassoma bifasciatum. Taxonomy (NCBI): domain Eukaryota; kingdom Metazoa; phylum Chordata; class Actinopteri; order Labriformes; family Labridae; genus Thalassoma; species Thalassoma bifasciatum. The sequence continues at coordinate 38,584 of RPOG01003804.1, read as the reverse complement.
GGTCTCACTTTAATGACAGCAGTAAAGACTTAAATGTATGTCTGACAGTTTGTTTTTATACCTGTTGTTCTCCAGGTCAAACACCACCTTGTTGATGATGTCATCAGTATTCATGAAACGTCTGACATCTTCAAACACCTTCAGTCTGACAAACAGAGACACACATGCAGATATCAGGGAGATGACCAGCAGGGAGGAAACCTTGAGATGGATCTGTGGAGATCTTGGTTAATTTAATGGGTTTGACTTTTTTGTTTGTGGCTGTCATCTCTAGCATCATAGCGCCACTAACTGACCCTGAGAAAAACTGTTTAAAATACTGTCCTGAGGGAGAGTGGTGCTGCAGAGGGTGGATCGTGATTGATCACGGTACGGTTTGAATGGCCAGTGTGACCGCCCCCTTATTCTGAGATTACTCCAACACACCTTTTCCTCACAACAGTTCAACCTCTCCTAATGTCTGACAGCCCCTCTCCGTGATTGTGTGACCTGAGCTCTGTCAGACCCTCATAGCATCAAGTCTCAATACCTCTGCACATTGGGCCTGCGTGGGGGCATGGCTTCATGACTTGGAGGGGGTAGGTGGCCCCAGAAATCAGGGAAGGCTAAGATGCTGAAGCCGGGGATGGATCTAGTTTTGGCTGCTGCAGTGCGATACAGTCCTGGGTCATGGTGGGGGATACAGGCTCCATGATGCTCTAACAATCGGTCAATCATGGTACGGTGCTGGGTCTCTTCTGCACCATTCTCCTTGGCATCCTGATCTCCCCCACTTGGACCAGAGGAGTTCTCCTGCCTGCAGTAGAACACGATAGACTTATGGGATCAGTAGTTCAGAGATGACACACACACACACACACACACACACTTATAAACACACACACAGGTGATAGTGTATCACCGTACCTGGTCTCTTTCATCAAGCTCCTGAAACTTGGGCTGGTGCTCAGAAAATTCCTGTGAGGGCAGAAATCATCAGCTTCTGACTGAGGAGAGACTGGAGAGAGGGGAAGAGAGAGGGGAAGAGAGAGAGAAAGAGAGATAATTTTGCCACTTTCTTTGGATGAGTGTATTTAAAACCACACATGAAGACTTCTTAACCCTTGTGTCGTCCTTCGGGTCATATTGACCCGAAGGATGACACAACGACTGGCAGGACTGACAACTGGCAGTTTTTTTTATCAAAATATATGTATTTCATCTCAAAAAATGACAGTATTTAATATCAAAATTGTATCATTGTAGCATGACAGATAAATTAGGGGAAGGACGAAGGGTCTCATCTCTCCACTACATGGCATGTGCCTGTCAGTGTGTGTGTGTGTGTGTGTGTGTGTGTGTGTGTCTGTGTGTATGCATGCACATTTGTGTCTCTGTGTTCATCGAGGCAGTGCAATACAGAGAGCAGAAGAGAATTGTGAACATGAGGCAGAAATGATCATGTCATGTAAATAAGTTAAATAACATGAAGCTTTTGAGTCTGTTAAATAAAAGAACAAGATATAGACCTATGCAATGAGAGGAGCAATGCAATACTGCTTCAATTTTGCCAACATTTCAATTTTTGAACAAGGAAACACCAAATAATATAATAGTATCTTGTTTCACTAAAAGAGTTGAGCATCCAGCCAACAGCCCTGAAAAGTGAAATGCGTCCAACTTATAGTGCTCTGTCTCTCTTCTCCTCTCATTCTAGTTTTCTTGTTTGTATTGATTCAAGTCTGAGCTTTAGCTTTTTGGCACTCCTGTTGGGTTGCAGTGTGTTCAGAATACTTGTAGTTTCTCTGACCTGTTGTGTGTCTTTCTGAGGACACCTCTGTCTCTGAGTGAGACCCTGAGGAGGACGGGGACAGGTCTCTGCCTGTGCTCCTCTTCCTGCTCCTCCTGGAGGAGCAAGGATAGACTACCTCTTCCTCGTCTGATGAAGGAGACGATGATGAAGTGTCTTCTGATGCTGAGCTCAGGTCCAGCTCCTGTGAGACAAAGATCACAGTCGTGAAAAACTGAGACCCATCCTAGGATCTCTGGTGACAGACCAACAGGACGCCCTATTCATGGCTCAGGATCACCAAAATAATTCATAAACTGTATTTGGTACTACCAACTAATCTCCATAATAAAACTATGACATCATAACATTATCATAATGCCATAAAAAAGACAACAATAACACCATTGATGGTGCTTAGCATGTCAACAATGAACTATAATCATTGCCTGGCCAAAAAAAAGTTGCCACCAAAGAAAGGTCACATACTCTAATATTTCAGTGGACTACCTTAAACAGTGAAATCTCACAATCTTAAGGAGACAATAAAAAGTTAAAACAGGTTGAATAGAAGAAAGATGTGTGAACATTTTAAACTGAAAATAAAGCATGTGAGTGGAAGTGTGCAGAATCTATAGAATTTCAAAGTAGGAGAAGGTTTTTTTTTGGTAGATGTGATTACAGCATGTATTCACTGTGGCATTGTTCCAATAAGCTTCTGCAATGTCACAAAATTCATTTCCATCCAGTGCTGCATTATTTTTTTTTTTACCAAAATATTGTATTTATGATGGGATTCAATAACTTGTTGCCATCTGAACAATAATCACCCATGCAGTGATTATCCAAAAGGAGACCTACAATTCTACAATTTCTTTTAGCTGACACTTTTGTCCAAAGTGATGTATAACACAAGTAAGAAGTTAGACATGAAAGGAAAACCTTTGTGAGTGATACAAAGTGCTTCAAGTAAGTGCGATTGTCAACCAGTGTAGTAAAGTGCCAGGATTTTCTTTTTTTCTTTTCTTCTTTTTTTTTTTTTTTTCGATAAAGGCATAGCTAAAATTCAACTATAGGTGTAGCAGTTATCATTATGCAATGACAATCACCAACAACCAATAATAAGCACGGTCAGTGCTAAATATTCACTAAGAGCTGAGTCTGAGACCTTCTGATTCATTCTACCCCTGAGGACAAAGGGGACAGGGTCAGATTAAGTGCCAAAGAGTTCCCTGAACAGTCGAGTCTTCAGACGATTCTTAAAAGTAGAAAGGGAATCTGCAGATCGTATGGAGTTGTACCATTTAGGTACAACAGAGAAAAAGAGTCTAGCTAGAGATTTGGTGCCATGCTGGGCTGGGGGCACCAGGCATCTTTCACAGGAAGAGCGTAGAGAGCAAGATGGAGTGTAGACCAGGATGAGGGATTCCAGTTAGGCCACAGCCATCCTTGTCAAAGTTTGGTAAGCAAAGAGAAGAGCTTTGAATTTGATTTGAGCTGCCACTGGAAGCCAGTGAAGAGAGATGAGTAGAGGAGTGACGTGCTCTTTTGGGCTGGTTAAATACCAAACGTGCAGCTGCATTCTGGATCATCTGCAGAGGTTTGAATGTGCACGCAGGGAGGCCAGCCGGGTGAGAGTTGCAGTAATCAATGCGTGAAATCACAGGGCCTGTGCCAGGATCTGTGCGGCCTGCTGTGTCAGGTAGGGTCTGATCCTCCTTATTATTTTTTCTATTTACTTTTTTAATCTGGGTGGCGACTATTTTTGGCCTGGCAATTTTTTTTAATCAAAATATATGTATTTCATCACAAACAAAATGACAGTATTTAATATCAAAATTGTATCATTGTAGCATGACAGATAAATTAGGGTAACAGCACCATGGTCATCATCATTATGGCCAACATCAATATCATTATACCATGAAGCCCAAAGCAGTGATGAACAGGCCCTCCCAACCATGTGCTCATCGACTTCTAGTGGCTGCTGCAGGTACAGCAAGATCTGCCTTAGAAAATAGCCATGAATGTAGATGAGGAATGGCTCCATCAGCAAGCATACATGGGTAATTTTACCCATTGAGTATGTTGCACCGCAGCTTTTGACCATTGGGTATGGCTGCCATTCTGATACATCTACATCTTCAACATTGTTGACAGATTATCAAAGATTGTGTTGAAGGTGTTTATGGGAGTTAACACTGATAATAAACCAAAGCTAGCAATATTCCTACAACTTAAATCTGTGTGTAGATGAGTCCAGAGTTGGTGTGTGATGGTGTATATAAAACAAGAGAAAAATAGATATTTTTGAAAGGTCATTCCAAAGGGTGGTGTTGTTGCAGTGGCAGAAAATTGAGTTTATAGACATGTTAAAAGCTGGACTTTGAACATATCTATAAAATTTGAAGCAAATTGGACCTTTTTAGAATGAAATTCAATGTTTATGTGGTTTGTGGTGAGACGTCAGATTTTACTGCCACAGCAGAGACACACCCTGTCAGGGGAAACCTTCATGAAGTTTTCATTTTCAAAATGCCTGCAATACACAAGCCAATTTTGGAGATGATGGGATAAAAAACAAGGAAAAGTTGGTTCAAATATACAATATGAATTGGTCAGTCATAATATCAAATCAAAATGTCTGACTTCTTGTTGGGTTTTGAAAGTTGGTGCAACAGACTTTTTTGTAGGTCTATACTTACACATGCCTATCTATATTCAAGGCTGTACATTCAACCCTGTTGTGGGGCTGAATGCCGGAAACAGAAAGGTCAAGGTGGCACAATTGTACCTCTTTTTTTTTACCAGTAATTTAATGTGAAACTTTCACCAGGCCTGATGCTTGTGCCAAGTTTGATGAGATTTGGGCAAAAATACCTCTATAACATTACACAAATATCACCACTATATCACAAACATACATAAAGTTTCTACAGTTAAATTGTCTCTTAAATATAAATGTAAGTCTAATATAACAAACAAATATTAGCACAAAAATACGGTATATTACTACAAGAGACAAAAGCACATTGTACAATCAAAGTAATATCACTAATGTATCACCTTATTATGACAAAAATGTCCTCATATATCACACAAGAATTACAGTAAAATCACCATAATATCCTTCTGATATCACCATAACAACATCATGATGTGACCATGATGACCATGGCATACTATTATTGTGAGTTCAGTCCTAAAAATAGAAGCTGTCAGGTTATCATGAGTTCACTTGCAGGAATAGATCCTCTCAGATTGAAAAAAAAATGTGCTTCCTGTTAGATGGATATTAACACTTTCATCACTTAATCATCAGAGCAGTCACATTCATCCTGTTAAACATGACATGAAACATTATCACAGTACCAGACCCTTATTCATTATCTCTGACTGAAGCTATTCCTGTCTCTCCCCTTCACACACACTCAGAGAGAGGAGGGGCTCAGGGATCAACCTCACACATTAGCGTCCTGAATCTGAAACCATCTAACATGAGGATTTTTTTTTTTTTTTTTAATTTTGCAACATAATACAAAAATTTGTAGTTACATACAACCAATGTTCATTACAAAAAGTACATTCAGCTTGATCTTCATTTGGACATAGGCAATACTCTTTTTTTTTCTTTTTTTTTTTTTTGTCTTTTTCCCCTTGGTGCTTGATTTCTTTCTCTTAATACATGAAAACCAAAATATTTCTTTAAGGATATAAAATCAGTGAGTGAGTAAATAAAATTATAAAAAATGTTAAATTATACATCAAAATAGTTAGTAATGTACAAAACCTTGTTGCCTGAAACAAAGGTGGGGAAAGGCAGTTTTAGAACAATTTTAAAGATTTACAGAACAAATTGAACTATGTGAAAGGGATGTGAGGGCAGAGGTAAATATAGATAAAAATATAAATATACCATATTCAAATAAAATCATAAGTACATATGTGTATCCATATATGCATATAAAACCTTACACTCGCATAGATCTTTACACAAATGAGTAGTATTTAAAGAATAAGGGTTGGGTGTCTTATGTAAATAAGTAGAATAAGACAAAGAAAAATAAGAAAAAAGGGATAAAAAACAAAGGAGGGGGGACAGGGCACAGCTCATATGTCATTACTTTTATTGCATCTTATCTTGCAGGAGTTCATTGTATTTTTGTTATTCCATGTCCAGCTTTAAAGAATTGATGTTTTGGTTAGATTCAACATATTTTTCCTGAAGGATTCCCATTTTGACCAGCTTTTATTGAATTTATCCATCTGCAGATTTATCAAATGTGTAATTACTTCCAATTGATGTAGTTCTTTTATTGTGTCTACCCATTCCTCAATGGTGGTTTTTTTTTTGTTTTTTGTTTTTTTTTAAGATGGCGGCGCACAGTCGTGCAGCAGCTTCTTATGCTCCAGGGGACAAGCCCCCTTTTAGTATTTTTCTGGTTGGTCCTGAGGCCAACTTTAACCGTTTTGCTTGTGGAAACAAGCGTAAGCAAACTTATTAAAATAAGGGATGGTTCGGCCGAAAGCACATTAAGGGCAACGACAACAACAACAGTAACAACAACAACAACAACAACAGTGGTTCTCAGACTCAGGGCCTTGCTGGGCAGACTGCACCTTCTGAGGACATCGGACTGGCGAGAGTGTTCACCAGGCGGGGGTAGGAGGAAGCGGTGTGTACGGAGGCAGAAGAGGGGCAAACAGGGTGGGCTGCTAGCCAGGCTAAAGGCTAACACCGGCAGACCACCGATTCCGTCCCTGTTTTTGTCCAATGTGCGTTCCCTTGACAACAAGATGGACCTGCTTCGACTGAGACTGGGGGTGGAGATGAGGAACTGTGCAGTACTCTGTCTAACAGAAACCTGGCTAAATGACAGCATGCCGGGTCAAGCCTTCCAGATCGATGGCCGGCTTCTTTTCCGGACGTACCGCAACCAGCAGTCGGGGAAGGGCCGCGGGGGTGGACTATGCGTCTAAGTGAATAAAGGTCGGTGCACAAACTGTACGCTGGTGAACAGCCACTGCTCTGAGGTGATAGACCATATGACTATTAAGTGCCGGCCACACTATCTGCCTCGTGAGTTTACAGCGGTGTTTGTTATGGCTGTTTACATCCCGCCGGATCCTAAAGCTAACGGCGCGCTAACGGAGCTTCATAACAACATCAGCTCGCTCCAGCACAAGCAGCCGGAGGCGTGTTATGTGGTTGCGGGGGATTTCAACCACGTAAACCTGACAGACACTCTGCCCAAATTCTACCAGCATGTCACCATACCAACATGGGGAAATAACACGCTGGACTGTGTTTACACAAACAAACGTGACGCATATAAAGCATGAGCTGAGGCCGATCTTCGTCATTTCTCGATCCAGTTATGTTCTGAGTTTTCATGTTTGTTTTCTTATTTGTCCTACAGTCTGTTGTTTTTCTTATTTTTTTTAGGTATTTTCTTTGATAGTAGGACTATTTTCAAGATAGTCTGGGAGCATGGGTGTTAAGCTGCCATCTTGGTCAAGAACCGGGAGCCGACTAGCATGCTGAATTTACAGTTGATTGTTGCTGCTGCTCTGAGAGAAACACCCCTGCACCTATAGGATCACAAGAGCATGTGTGTGAAATCTAAATTAGAAAGTTGCCTTCTGGCTACCAGTGGAAGGTGACAAGAAAAGAAGAGTGAAGACTTATTTTCTCTGAAATGTAACATGGTGCAAAATAAGCCACTGGAAAATGCTAAAACGAAAAGAGAAAACCTCAAAGAGGAGTTCTAGGATCACATTGGGATGACAGATGAATAGATGGACAGATGGAGAGACACACAGGATGCACAACATGAAGGTAACAACACACTGCTTTGGTTTTTATATGGGGACCACTGAAAAACTGTTAAATTAGCACTTTATAAAGATTTAAAATGTTAACATGATGACAGTGTCTCAGTCCTTCCATTGTAAAATAAAAACACCACACTGGCTTTAAAGAACACTGAGTTGGTGCACATTGTTTTCACTACACTAAGAAAATGACAATACACCAGTGTTAAACCAACACTTGTTGGTGTCCTCCAATAGCTGAAATTTACACGAGTAACTTGTGTTCAACTAATACTGTGTGACTAAAAATTAAAACAGGTGAAATTCAAATGTACAATTTCCTAGTGTTAACACAACCATGTATAGTCATGAACAAAAGTATTGGCACCCTTGGTATTTTTCCAGAAAATACACTATTCCTCCCAGAAAATGTTGCAATTACAAATGTTTTTGGTACGGATGTCAATTTCCTTGATGTGCATTGGTAAAACACAAAAATTGGGCCAGACCAAATTGCTTGTGCTTGTTCATACTCAGCTTTTGCGAGTGACAGGTGCTGGAAATATAGAAATCACACCTGATGCCAGTTAGAATGTATAAAAGTTGACTCAACCTTTGTGTTGTGAGTCTTTGTGTGTCACACCTGAAATGGAGAACAGAAGGAAGAGCCAAGAGTTGTCTGTGGACTGAACAAGCAAAATTGTTGTAATTGTTGTAGTTTATTTTAAAAACAGAACATTTATTCAATCATGTGTAAAGAGCGAACAGGCGCAGCGACACAAAGCGTGAATTGAAATATGGACGATATTAAAAAACAAAAAAAGAAAAGGCCATACAGAAAAATCAGAGTTTTTATTACAGTACATACCCTATTCGTGAGGACCTGTACTTGTTTATTGTCATTAGATTGAGTTGGGAATCAATCTGACGCCTGGACACCAGAGCTTTCTCAGCACTGCAAGTGTAGAAGACTCATTTTAACAGCCAGTTACTCAAGAAGGTTAACACTGGAAAATCAACACCAGAGATTTTGCTGTGCAGGGAGCTCCATCATCGAACAGGAGCAGTCTTTAATCAGACTGAACCTTTGACTTAGAGGTCACGTTTCGTTCTCAGACTGAGATCAGACGTGTCTCTGACAGCCATGACAGACAGGATGGTCATGGCTTAGTGGGGATCAGAATCCACACACAAACGCATCTACATACTTCCTGTCAGTCACATCTCTTGACACAAACAGCCTTGGAAGTCATGACGGTCATCTATAACAGAGATGATCATCATGTCTCAGTATTTACAAGTGTTTGTGTGTGTGTGTGTGGGTGTGGGTGTGTGTGTGTGCGTGTGTGGTTACCTGGAAGTCATGGGACAGTTCAGGAAATAGTCTGCTGTACTGGGTCAGCAGCTCTTTGGGTCTGTCTGGCTCTGGGCGCCGACGTAGTTTGTTCAGGTCTGTTTCCAGGTCGTCATCCTGAAACAGAACCATACAGAAACACATCACACACACACACACACACACACACACACACACACACACACACACACACACACACACACACCATCACTAACGCTATCTAGTCTACACAGACTGTCCTAAAAGTCTTACATATGCTCTACAGACATGAATTTAAATTATACTCCATTTTTTCAGTGATGATATCTTGAAGAGAAAGGAGACAGTATTTTATAGTTTCAGTCAATGATCCTGGATTCAACAAATAAAAAAGTGGACTCTGTTCATGCTTGGTTTACAAGAAATTTCAGAACAATACTGATGTAGTGAAGAAGCATGCTAAAGCCCAAAAAAGTGAACACAACATCATATCCAGCAAAATAAATGACTGAAAACAAGATCATCTTTAGTTGGATTATCTTGAGAATCAATGTTAGAGAAATAATTTTGTATTACTTGAACTGTCCGAACCTTCATGAAACCCAATCTCATAGGTTTGCTTATTTAAATCAAATTCATGTCATACTAGAAAGACTCATGTGATGTTATTCTTTTTTCTTCATAAAGATTCTAAAAATTTGTACTTAGATAAAAATGAGAAAATATGATTTCTCAACTCCTATGAAAGCACACAATCATTTTTTTCTGGTGCAGTCAAAGCTGATGAAATGGCTGAAGAGCGATAACTGTTCACCCAAAAACTGACACTCCAAAGACTGGTCCAGAAGTACGGAAGCGTATTGCTGCTGCAGTACGAAAAAAAAGATCTCGTTATTTCATTATACTGAATTATCTCATTATTTTGTGATAATGAATTAATCACTAATATTTTTGTACCATTATATTATTTACCTGCGGAATATTATTCAGTTATTCCCCTTGAAAACTTAGTTTCTACTTGTTTTAGTGTTTACAGGGACATAAATGAGAGACACGGAAGCACCTATGTAGGAGAGACGGGACATGCTGAATGAATGACTGCTGCTGTTGCCGTTTATCTGAAGAAAATAAAGACAAGATAAATATAACTGTAGCCCAATTATTACCCACAGCCCATGAGACAGGAGCCTAAACTGAAGGTTACAGTAAATTATCAGGGATCTACTTCCAAAGGGTTAGACTGATTCTTTCTCCTGTAGAGCCCCATGCATTTCAAAACCCATCTGAGTGTACACAAACTTATTGTTATACTATCCACAGAGCTCAATAACTGCAGAATCTCTCCACGTCTTAACTCAGGCATGACATAGAATTTAACTAAATCATCAATGTGAGCATCATCAATGTGAAGCATGAGTTTAGCAATATCGTTATCACCTTCATACCATGATATTTAGGCAATAACGATATTTTTTTTTGTCTACCGTGGCAGCAATACACTTCCGTTCCAAAGAACTCTACAAGAAGTCATAAAGACTGTTTTTGTGAATTAGAATTTGCTTGGAAGAGATGAGCTAAAAAAAACAACAACAACAACTTTCAACTCTTGAGGAAGTGAAATAAACCATATCACAACAAACTGATTCAGGAGCAAAATAATAATGTCTGAAAAAGACACTCACATATTCTTTGCTCTCTACCTCCTCCTCATCTTCATCCTCCTCATCTTCACTGCTCTCGTCTGGAACCAACAGAGGTGGCATCACCCACTGTCTGCTCAGTCAGAATTTGAAAAAAACAGCTCCTGAGTTTACTCTCGTCCTTCCATCAACCTTACCTGGATCCATCATCACCTCAGGTACGTCATGTGACCTCCCAGGTAGAGGAAATGTGTAAGCAGACCGATCTGACGTCAGAGGCAGAGGGGTTTTAGGGAGACACTTCCTCATCAGCTGCACAGATGGCTCCACCAAACACTCCCCAGCTCTAGTCAGCAAACAGGTCTGTGTGGGGACAGACAAAGAGAACATGGGGACAAGAGCATTAGCCAGGTTATCCTTACACACCTGGAGAAAACACCAGGAGAAAACATCTGGACTAGGGCAGAGACCGTTTGAGAATGGTGAAATCCAAACAGTTTATTTCCTTTCTCAGATAAAAAGCAACAAAACCTCAGAAATAAAGATTCTCTGAACTGCTTTGACATTTTACATCCCCGAGGCAAACTTCTTGTTAATATAAATAATCAAGGGTCTGTGAACCTTCAGTTGAGTCTATTTCCATTTTTGAAACAAAAAATCAGAAAACAATAAAAAACCCTGAGCATTTTTCTTTTTTCCACATAACTGATTTTAAAACAAACAAGAGCTGTTCCCCATTAGAATACAGCTGTGAAACTGGATATTTTTTTCTTTTTTTTCTATTACAGACTTTTATATTCCCAGATACACAGGAAGAATTCGATCTATGTCAATCCAAAATGCAAAAAATGTGGGATATTGGTAGGAGTCTGGAGACTGCACAAGACGGTGTCACTTGAGCCCTATGGAAATTTAATTATGAGAATTGATGACTCAAAATCTCTTGCACACAGACATTTCCATGAATTTATTACGAATTAACCAAGACCAGCACCCGCACCATGACTCTCCTGAGATGGACCTTCCTCACTTGATGAGGTTTTACAGGAGGAGTTACAGAAGGCTGTTGATTTGTGTTCATTTCACTCATTTTCAAGCAATGAGATCATTACACTACATCAAGAATGTAGTTATTTTACAGACTGTTGCCAAAACAGACACAGGCGATTTTTCATTAAAACTTTTTGCATCCATTTACTTCAGTTTTCTACCGTTGCTATGGTGGTTGCTATGGACGCTATCAAACTGAGTGAATGAATCTGCTGGAGAAAGAGAGAATGAAATACATTCAAAGAACAAACAAACTTGTTTTCTTTTTTCCCTACAATATTTCAATTTGCCTCCAGAATATACACAAAAATATATATTCACAAAATATGAAAAGTTATGGGGATTTCTAAAAACAAAATTCGGCAATTTAACGTCAAAGTTGGAATTTTTGCGCGAGCAGAGTACGTACTTTTTCGAACTTGTCCTAGAGTTTTTTTCTGATCATCCTCTAATCGCTTAGGTGCAAACTAGACACACTGATGATGAAAAGTTATCAAAGGATTCTTATAATATTAATGGGTGTGGCCACTAGGGGCACCCAAAGTTAACCATTTTTCAGAAACACAAAAACCTTTATAACTTCCATGTAAAAAGTCAGATCCTGACCAAATCACACAAAAACGTTTAGTGTCCCAGCCTGAGTGCAGCCATATGGCTTTTATTCATGCAAAGTAAGGCGCCCCCTATCTGCAACAGGAAATCAAATGTTTTACTCTGCGGCTGAAAGCTCTTCCCTCTTTGATGTATTTTTCAAAACATTTGCACAGAAAAATCGAAAGCATCTTCAAGAAGCTCTCAATAAGTCCCTGCTTTTTAGCCTAATCTTCCTCAAATTTCATTCAAACTGTCAAGATCCATCCCTGGAAAAACTCTCAAACTTAAACTCAAAGTCTTACAATTTTTAAGAATTAACATCAGTACAAGAGAAAGACACTTCAAACAGCACAGGCATATGATCAGAAATTACATCTTTGCAGATTTCTAAGTTCGACACGGATAAACCATAAGAAAGGACGAGGTCGAATGTGTGTCCGTGCTCATGTGTGGGACCAGACACACACTGCACTAAATTAAAAGAGTCGACAACGCTAAAAAGTCCTTCACCATCGGCTTGCATGAAGATTAAAATCCCCAAGAAGAAGAGCACTGTCATATTTTGGCATGATTTCAGCCAAAAGACAAGAAAAGTCATTCACAAAGTCCTTGTTATATTTGGGCGGTCGGTAAATGACAGCACACAGCACCAGGTCTGAATGACCCACCTCAAAGAGAGTTGCCTCACAGCTGGCGAAAGAAGATGAGACAGTGCGCTGCTTGCACTTCAAATCATTTTTGAAAACCATCGCTGTTCCTCCACCACGATCCGACGTCCGCGGAGAGTTAAAATAGGAACATTCGGCAGGTAAAAGTTCGACCAGAGCGCTGCACTCACCGGGCCCGATCCAAGTCTCTGTCACACAGGGGATACTTATACTGCCCCTCCCAACTCCTCCTAACTTTTGCCTCTTGATTGGACAACAGACGGTTTTCCTCAAGTGGTAATATGTCAGAATGTAAAGAGTGCATCCTGGCCATTACTTGTTTTACCTTTTTTTAATTTTTGTAGTCCTCTGCAGTTCCAGGAAGAAAACTTAACTCTTAAACCACCAGACATGATGTATACCATCAAATTGGCTTCCCAATAAATTTAAATTACACAGAAAAAACATCTGAAACACATGGACACTAAAAACTGCATCCATGTTAACGAATATCATACAGTGTAACCCCTTTAACTTTAAACTTTATAACCCACTGCCTTCCCTCCTATAAATACTGGTACCTATCTAACAGCTGAAGGCTGTTCCACACGCTAGTGAGGATCAGCTGGCTGTACCTGAGCACTTTCCTCTTACCTTACTCTGCTTCATGAACAGAACTTCTTATTGAGTTCATAGGGTCCAGTACCCTAACTAAAGCAACCAAACTGTGTCATAATCAAATGATAATTTGGGGATTTATGACTTTTTTTTAGTTTGGCACACACCTTCCTCACATAGAAATAAATGCACGGGAGATCATGGGAGACCCATCCAAGATGGCCGCCGCACTGATTCGTCTGCTCCAATTGGCCGCATCAGTCTATGAGACATCTGTTTCTCTTTTGTCAATGGGCAGACCAGTCTGCACACTTACTTATTTAGATCCAAGCCACAGACTGTAAAAGCTGAAAATTTAAATGGAAAATCAGAAATTTGAGGCCTCTCAAAATAACATTTGAGAGAGACAATGCAATAGTTATTTTTTTTTAAAAACAGGGTTATTAAATAGTTGTCTGATTTTTGTGTCAGTATTGAATAGAAAAAAAAGTCCTAAATTTACTGTTTGATTTGCATTTCAGCATTGGAAATAGAATGAACAACAGGTATACGGACCATCAGGCAAGTGTGTTCATATTCATCTTGTTTTCCTGTTTAAAAGACTTAAGAGCTAACTGAGGATCCTGGCCCATCTTAGGGTCTCTCTAGACTAAAGGTTGAAAATGATTGTAAGCCTGTTTTTGCTGGATTTCTTAGAGACTCACCTTTTGAACATCACTTTAAATGCATTTGAATTTGAATTTTGACTGTACAGAAGACAGGTGTGCCTCAGTGTTACCTGTGTGGAGTTATAGAGCAGTTGAAGTCCTCCCTGTGCAAGCACAGCCTGTCTGCCTGCAGTACTGGAGGTGACCTTATGGAGGCAGCGCAGCAGAGCATGGCAGACGGCCGTGGCCTCGCACTGACCATCATTACTGAACCAGTCTTCATACAGGTGCAGGAGACCAGAGACAAAACCCTTCTCCACCGCAGATGACACGTTAGCCTCTGAGAGGGACACAAGAGAGGGAGGGGCGGGTGAGAGAAAGACATGGAATGCCAAATGGACCAAAACGTGCACTTCAGTGTCTATATCAACAAATCACATATGTAAATCTTAACAAGTAAAAAATTTACTTCTTACCACATTAAAACTTTGTTAAACTGAAGTGGTAATTTTATTACGTATTATGATACCATTAAGGCTTCTGTACTATATGTTGGAGTCAACATACCCACACTTTTAGAGGTGGAGGCTAGCTTTGGGCTGCATGTATGCCTAGTGTATATAAAATAGCCACTGTGGCTCCACCTTTCACCGTTGTACAGTCTTAGAGCCAAAAGAATCCTGGAGACTGGAGGCAGCATTGGCCAACCATTGTGCAGCCAGAGTCTGCGCAGTGAATTTGGGTAGAACCAGGTTATAAAATAGTGACGCACAAATATTTCTTTCTTCCGCAGGTCTAATCTCTTATTGACTGTCTTTTACAAAGTTTCATACATCCTTGAAAAAATCTGCACACGAATGGCAGCAGTCAATCATTTAAGAAAAAAAAAAAACCTTATTGCCTGGTATTAATATCTAATAACTGATGAAAAACCAACCCCTCAGTAAAAAGAGGACTTGAACACAATGCAGCCGAATAATATCGTTATACCACCGCATCATAAGGATGAGAGAAACATTTCGACAAGGTGTAATGATTTTTTAGAGTTTTACCACCCCTCATCCGGAGTGCATTAGGAGATGGAGTTTTTGACCTATACTGCAGCCAGTCACCAAGAAGAGCAGTTTTTGTGGAGACCTCAGTCGGAGCCCACTGTCATGATGTCCACTGATTACACAGTCTATGGTTATAGCTGAGTATGTTTTGGCCATGTACCTGCACAGTACTGTCTAATACTTCAGTGATTTGGGACAGTCCATTGGCCTGGGTGTGTATCAGTTTGTGCGGGACATTTTAAACTCTGTTTTAGCTCAGGAGTGAAAAGAATAACCTCCAAAAACTTTTTGCACATCTGTGTGTGTACGTTTTCAGAATGTACCTGACCTTATACATTGAATTACCAAGAACTAGATTCTATACAGCATAAAGTGGTTTGTTTCAAAATTCAACAGGTTGCCATTAGTACTTTAATACTGCCATCTTGTGGATACACAGCCAAACACAATATGTATGACACTGCAAATAAGCCACGTGTACCGCAATTAGTTACCAGTTCAAGAAACACAGGTGATTGTCACTGTAAATTAATGTATTTTGTTTTACCCTAAGTCAAGTCATAGCTTATTTCTTAACACGAATTTGAAAAAAGTAGGTGAGGAATTGATTCCTCTCTTGCAATGATTGTTTATGGGATTTCAGAATCAGAATCGCCTTTATTGCTTCGTATCTTCAAGAAGCATACAAGGAATTTGACTTCGGTTTCAACTGTGATCTCTTCGTACAAAAAAAAAAAAAAAAAAAAAAAAAAAAAAAAAAAAAAAAAAAAAAAAAAAAAAAAAAAAAAAAAAAAAACTAGTAAGAATAAACATTAAATATCACATATGTAAGAAAAACAGATGTTAAGTAACTACAAATTAGAAAGAAAGAAAATTTGTACAAGAGGAAGAAAGAAAATAAAAAATAAAAAACAAATTAAATTAAATTAAAATTAAATAGTGCAATGAAAATGTGCAATGAAAAATGTGCAAGACAGCGGCATGACAGATTGATTTTTTTCTCTTTTTTTTTTTTTGTTTTTAAATTGCTCATCAGTGTGACGGCCTGTGAGAAGACGCTGTTCATGTGTCTGGATGTCCTAGCGTACAGTGCTGTGTAACGCCGGCCAGAGGGGAGGAGTTAAAACAGAACATGTCCAGGGTGTGAAGGGTCTTCAGAGATGTGACCAGCTCGCTTCCTGGTCCTGGAGGGCAGGCTGGCTCCAATGATCTTTTCTGCAGACCTGACAGTTCGTTGTAGTCTGTGCTTGTCTTGTTTGGAGGCAGAGGGAAACCAAACAGAGATGGAGGTGCACAGAACAGACTGGATGATGGAGGTGTAGAAGAATAATGAGCAGCTCCTGGGGCAGGTTGAACCTCCTGAGCTGTCTGAGGAAGAACAGCCTCTGCTGCACCTTTTTCCTGGATGGAGTCTATGTGGGGGGTCCACTTCAGATCCCGGGAGATGGTGGATCCCAGGAACCTGAAGGTGTCCACGGTAGACACGGTGTTGTTGAGAATAGAGAGGAGGGAGTAGAAGGGGGTTTCTCCTGAAGTCCACTGTCATCTCCACAGTCTTGAGAGGGTTCAGCTCCAGGTTGTTCTGACCACACCAGAGGACCAACTGTTCCACCTCCTGTCTGTAAGCGGCCTCATCACCATCCTGGACCAGACCGGTGACGGTGGTGTCGTCCACAAACTTCAGGAGTTTGACAGAGGGGTCCCCTGAGGTGCAGTCATTGGTGTAGAGGGAGAAGAGCAGTGGGGAGAGGACACACCCCTGAGGAGCACCAGTGCTGACAGTCCGTGTGCTGGACGTGATGCTCCCCAGCCTCACCTGTCAGTCAGGAAGCTGGAGATCCACTGACAGGTGGAGGCTGGCACAGAGAGGCAGGAGAGTTTCTGATGGAGAATGTCCGGGATGATGGTGTTGAACACTGAGCTGAAGTCCACAAACAGGATCCTCACGTACATCCCCACAGAGTCCAGGTGCTGCAGGATGTAATGCAGTCCCATGTTGACTGCATCCTCAGACCTGTTAGGCAAACTGCAGGGAGTCCAGCAGGGGTCCTGTGATGTCCTTCAGATGGCTCAACACCAGCCGCTCAAAGGACTTCATGACCACAGATATTAGGGCTACGGGCCTGTAGTCATTTAGTCCTGTGGTGGAGGGTTTCTTTGGGACTGGGATGATCGTGGAGTGTTTGAAGCACATTTCCCCACAGAAACTGATGATGTGGTAGAAACGTAATTCAAATGTTATCTTAGGTCATGCATGTATTTGATAACATAGCATTTTCTTTCATCTAAACGTTGTTTTAACGTGTCGAGGGTCATGTCTTATCAGTTGCATTATGTTACACCTTTTATATCAGTACTTTCCTTCATGTTTGTCATGTTTGGTTTGATTTTGTAGTCACATCTCTCCTCTCATTCCAGAGGCCTGGACCACAAAGCTGGATTTTGTCTTATCGAGACGACTTCAGGATTAACCCTGGATTTTCCGTCCTACGATGCTGGTTCACTTCTTACCGTGATAAGTCTCCATGGTTACTCATTCTGAACTGCTAACCTACTCAGGAGCAGGATAAGATCTGGATCAGAGATCAACGAATACAAAAGCTCCACCTCCTGACCAAACAGCCCTCTGGAAAATAACCTGCCTATTCTCCTATCCACCAGAAAAGAGTTTATTTGGGTCCATACTTTTTTGTGTTGATTTAAAACTTTTAGAAGTGAGTGAGGAGGGCAGGCATTTTTTACGAGACCCTGCTGTACATGGATATATTACATAGGTAACACGGGCTGTCCTTGCCCCAGTATAGACTGGTTGCCTATGCACCATGGCTGTGTCTGTGGCATAGATTGGTTGTCAAGGGATACCTATAAATGGTATCTTTATCCATAGAGATCTTTAATTAGAGCCTTTAATTTAAACAAGCTGTTTTTACAATTCATGTTTGGCCTTTGTGGCCGCCCATCATGCACCAAAAGGTACATGCAGAGCATAACTATAAATTATTGAATAATGCTAGCAGGGGAGGTCAGTCTACACCACGAAGAAGACATCAAGGCTGCACCCTGAAGCATAAACAGTCGACGCCACAGAGCAAAGACAGCAAGTCTGCTCCACAGAACACAGACAGCTGGTCTATGCCACGGCGCAAAGACGGCTTGTGCCCCCTGTCACTGTCATTGTCTATAAGCCCCCACCCACCCTTGCAGAACTCAACATACTGAGTAAACCCTGCTTAACATGATTGGAGCATTGCTCTTCTCAGCTGAAAAGTACAAAGAAACAAATTTGACTTAGTAATTCAAATAATCCAACATAGACCAAAATAAGCCTGTTGTAAAAGCAGACCAGTTATTGCAATCATGAGTGAAGAGGGAACGAGTGCAATGGCACAGTGCAATACCCAGATGTAGAATTTTACTCAGCCAGGGCTGTTAGCACTTGACACCCAACAACACCAAACCCAGAGCTTTTTAAACACAGTGAAGTGTTAAAACAACACCCAAATGTTTAACACTGGAAAATCAACAATGGAGTTTTTGCTGTGCAGAAACATCTCGAGAGAACCTAAACATCAATATATAGGCAGAGGTGGTGGTTGGGGCAGATCAGACACAGACACTCATGTATAGAGTCACAGAGATGACAGAGCAGGATTACTCCTGTAAAAGTTAGCATCTTATTTTTTAGGAAAATCCTGCAGACCCTACCTTTAACAACCACTCAAGCTGCACCAAAGGTAATAGTGTCCTTTATGTTGTAACCAACACTTAAAGAGGAAAGAGGGACCATGACAGATACTGGGCAAGTTCTGATCAGTGAGCAAGCTCATCCATGTCCTTCTCTGTAAACTGGCACTGTGACAAGAGGAACAGCAGAGTGCTGCATAAATGATGTGAGAGCCCAGGGCCCGGCAGATCTCTGCCTCTCCACGTGTTCGCTATGTCACCACATAGTGCACACACAGGACGTGACAGAGACGGAGAGCGACACACAAATGTTACACACTAAGAGGAGAAGGGGGAGCAGGAATCTGTGTTTGCTGAGCTGATCTGAGTTTATCTGCAGCCTCACAAGGACTCAGACAGACAGCAGGCTGCAGCTCCTCCTGCTGCTCACATCCACAAACACTCCCACTGATTCAGACTAGTCACAGCTCTGTGTGCACTCTGTGTGTGTGTGTGTGTGTGTGTGTGTGTGTGGGTGGGTGGGTGGGTGGGTGTGTATGTGTGAGAGAGAGAGACATAGAAAGAAAGAGAGAGAGTGCCTCAGGCAGTCTGGGGGAAAAACAGTCCCTCCACTGGTCAAATGAAACTGATAAAATGATACCAGAGAGATGCTCTGTGAGATCTTAGAGGAGGACATATAAGGCGTAATGAGAGGACAAGGAGACAGACGGGTTCAGGGACACACACACACACACACACACACACACACAAACGGTTAGCTCAGACAGGTGTTCTGTATGGACATGGAGAAAGGAAACAAAGCTCAAGAGTGCCCCCTGCTGAAAGGAGGAAATATCACATAGGAGACACAGCCAGACAAAAAAAAAAAAAGATTGAAGATCTGCAGTTGTTACTGCATCACTTTTCATTTGTATGTGTTTTACAGTGTGTTTAAAGACCTTTGCGAGTGTTTCCAGTGGCATAGTTCTGTGTGTGGGATTCAAAAGGGGTGTGTTGTTGTTGTTGTTGTTGTTGATGATGATTTTGATGTTGATGTTGATGTTGTTGTTGATGTTGTGCCATCCTCCCACAGGGCCAGAGGTCACAGAATGATGATGTTATCTTTAGGCTTTTATCACAACGGGACACACCATGCTCTCCAACCTGTGTTTAGTTTCCTGAAAATGTGTTTCCTGGTCAGACCTGATCTCTGATTGGTATCAGACCTGTCCCTCTCAGTGTGATCCTCACTGTCTCTGATATGCTGTGGTGTAATTTCCTGATTTTGATAGTGAACCTGACTCATTGCATCCTTTACTGACCCTGTATGAGCTCAGTCAGAACAGACTCATCCTCTGATGGCCCCACTTATCTCTCTCTACCCAAGATAAACTGCTTTCATTCATCCACCATGCTGTGAGTACAAACACTTCCTGAACAGGTAGTTCAAATTAAAGCTCTTTAGACCATCAATCTCTGTCTGAATGTTAGGGGTTTCATAATGATGATGATGATGATGATGGTGGTGGTGATGGGGGTAATGATGATGGTGATGGGGGTGGGGATGATGGTGGTAATTAACTTACTTGTGCAGAGCAAAGCAGTGAAGGCAGTGATGGCCGCCCTGAGAGAAAAACAGAGGGAAACAAAGAGAGCGGTTAGTCACACAGTGACTCTGTCGTCTGATTGGACAGGGGTATTTCATTGATGCTGAAGCTGGAACTACACAAAATGTTTTTTTTTTCCCCCGTTGTAGGTATGTGGACTGTGTTTGTATATACTGTGTTTATATGGTCTGTATTCGTAATAACTATGTTTATACTGACCATTTAAACAGACTTTGTTTGTTAACATGGTTTTAATATAACCTGTTTATAAAGATGTGTTTATATGAACTGCATTTGTGTAGCCTGTGCATACAGATAGTGTTGCTATAGACTGTTAACATGGGCTGTGTTTATAAAGACTGTGCTCATACAGAATGTGCTTCTATAGACCGTGTTTATATCAACCATATTTATACTAACTGTGTTTATATGGACAGTTTATACAGACTGTGTATGCATAGACTATTTTCATATAGCCTGTTTAAACAGACTGTTTATATGCACAGCATTTGTAAAGACTTTTTTATATAGCCTGTTGATACAGACTGAATGGACTGTTTACACAGACTGTTTGTACATGCTGGATTTGCTGGATTTGTTTACACAGATTGTGTTTCTTTAGACTTGTAGCCCCTACAGAGTCAGCACTTCTCTTGAGCACACTTTTTATGCAGTCCTCGGTCATCCCACATTCACACACACCCCAATAGGCATCCGGTACAGCTTCTCAGGAGTTTTGAATCCATCCTCCAGGAAGAGAGTGAAAAGAAGGAAATTCATCTGTGAGTAGAGAGGAGAGTGTGGAGGAAGGAGACCAGCGTTCAGGAGTGTCCGCCTGTTAAAGTCATAGACTGTATAAAACATGGACATAGTCTCTGTGACGTCACCGGTCTGTTACTGCAGTCCCTGAACTGGAATGGATTGTGATTGTTGAACTGTGTGTAACTGTGAACCTTTAACAAGACAAACTGGACTTCTGAATTCCCGGAAGGGACTTAATTTTGTATTTCCATTGCTGTGCAGTGTGATTTACAGTTCCTTGCTTCTGCCTTGCGTTTCTTGTTGCATTGTTGCTTTTTCTTCTGTTTGAGCAGTCTGTTTATGTTGTTGCAGTGTGGGGTTTTTTCCCCCCCAATATATGACTTTCATGAATCTGCCTTGTTGTTTTCTTGTTTGTGTGGGAAACTTGTTTTTTTATTATTTTTTTTTTTGTGCAGGCTGAGTATCTTTTGTTTGCATTAAATTTTCTTTTTTTTTGTCAGACTTGACTCTGACTGGCACCCCAATATTAAGAACCCTGCCAACCCGTTACAGATTGTTTCTATGGACTGTGTTGATAAAGACTATGCTTACAATGACCGTGTTTTTAAAGACTGTGCTCATGCAGAATGTGTATTTATACGCTGTGTTTAAAAATATTCTACATAGACTTTAATACAGGCTGTGTTTTTCTAGACTTTGATTATATGGACTTGGTTATATAGACTGTGCTTACAGAGACTTTGTGTCAATACATGGGCCGTGTTTCTAGTCCTGTGACCACTGAAAGCCCTTTGAAAAGAACATGTCACATCATTCATCTATTCATACCACTGTCACATACTGATGATGAAGAAGCTGTGCAGCTCTCTTTTCTTTCAAAAGATCAATTCATCACCAGCTCCCAGCTGATTCTCCACTAACTGCCTCTAAATGAGCCTAGTGTGTGTGTGTGTGTGTGTGTGTGTGTGTGTGTGTGTGTGTGTGTCCTGTTCGTCCAGTGTAGTGTTACTGAGAGCTGCCTCTAATGAGATCCTGGAAAGGTGAGGAGAGGTTGTGACCTCAGAGGTCACTGTTAGTTTACTGAGTGTGTCAAACAGCTCTTTCACAGGATGTATGGTTTTCTCAAACAGCAAACAAAGGCTCACAGACTGCTACAGTTACATCACCACAGTAGATGGGAGCCATGGTGCTCTAGAGACACTCTATGGTGCCCCCTGTGTGTCTTGGGCTTTCGTGTCTTTTAGATCTCTGGGTTCACCATCACAGAGAGGACATGCTTAATATGTCGAATCTCGTGCAGTAAAACTTATACGAATAGGAAGGAGCAATGGTAGTTGTTTTGGGCCTCTGATTTTCCAAAAATACCACACCAAAATAGATAAATAAATAAAATAATGGAAAAAGTCATGGAGACGGTGGCACTGTGTGCTGTGGATGCATTACAGTGCAAGCTGAAGGTGGGTCAAAATTTTCACAAATATTACAGATGGCTTTTTTACGATCTTTCCATTGGTCAGCTTGTGTCTTTTGTATATTAATCAGCTTTTGTTCCGCTACATGTGGCATTACACACCGTGCATGCTCAGTGCCCTTCATATTACTAGATTTCTAGCCCCTGATAGTACATAAATTCATCATTTACGGTCCCCCTTCTGACAAAATCACTCTTAACACACCTCTCACAACAGGAAATCAGACATAATGTCATTTGTAAACATCAGACAATCAGGCCTTTGCTTGCTTTGGTCACAATCAGCTCTGTTATCCTGTAGTGTGCAATCGCCTTTAGATCCTTATGTTTAGAAAACTATCACGTTTACTCCCTCTGACATCCAATTCTGATTAATGTATTAGAGATTGTTAACGATATGAAATGGATAAGATGGATAAAATGATGTTACAGTAAGTTTAATGTCTCTGACAGTCCTCCTCCTGATTTAGTCGTTGGCTGTGTTCACTTTTATCCACTGTTTATTTTTAGTGGTGAGTACACAGCATGTAAAATGATGCCAAACTCCACAGCAGATATAGCCTCAGATAAACTACAATCCCCTGTCCCTGGATGACTCTGAAAGACATGAATGTGAACATCAAAGTCAAGTCAAACTCAGAGAAATATGCTCAACATGGAAAGACAGAAAGACAAAAAACCCTGAGTTTTAAAAGTCCCCAACTCTGACACTGGCTATGTCCTCTTTCCAGACATGCTAAGATTTGGACAAGTCACTGAAATAGAAGATTGATGTGAGATCTGCAGAGACCTGCAAAGATCTGTATAGAACTGCAGAGATCTGTAGAGACCTGTATAGATCTGCAGAGACCTGCAGAGATCTGTATAGATCTGCAGAGACCTGTAAAGATCTGCAGAGATCTGTAGAGACCTCATGGCTGGATGCTGTGAGGTGCGAACCGGAGGTTGAATTGTGGTGACCTGTTTCCATTGACAGACTCTTTTGTAGGTTTTTTTTTTTTTCAGACTCACAAAGCCTGAGTTTGGGACGAACAGCAGTGTTACTGGTGCCTCTGTGAATGTTGACAGACTCAAAGGAATTATGACATGGGCAGAGGTAATCTCTGTCAGGATGAGAGCGCACAGCTTAGCTCTGAGTGGAGATGCTAACAGCTCATCCCAATGAAGTGAAAATGGAGCAAACTGCACAGATCTGCAGGACTAATTGGCTATTTTTTGTTCTTGAATATCCTCATCTAATAGCATTCATCCTGGATTTCCTCCTTATATGGATTCTCTGAATGATCAAACTGGACTTGTGTCCTCATCAGTGAGAATATCCAGTTTAACTGCATCAGACTTTTTGGAAACACTTTACTTTACACGTCCACAAATTTGATCATAATGAGGTAATACTTAGGGAAAGGTTTTTCTTTTCAATTTTCCCCCCACAAATTCATAATAATTGGGTGAAAATAAGCTCACAACTTCTCTAAAATTATGTCTAAATTCAATTTTAAGCATTTCATAATCGGAAAGTGACAGTCTTATTCAATTTCTTTTGAATTTCCTCTGAAATTAAAGCTAAATTTTAACTTTGATATTTTGAGGAAATTCCAAAAGAACCAGACAAAATAGCTACCCATCAATTGTGACAGCTAAATTCAGACATCATTTTAAATTTGGGGTAGGAGAGGCATTACCTTTCAACAGATGCTGGATGTTGAAATGCTGAGTACTGCATTTCAACATTGAGCTTTTCCCTCAGGGAAAGGCATGAGTCAAAATGATTGCTACTTTTCACCCAATTGTCATTAAACTTGGGGATAATTTTTATCAAATCAGTTTTGAAAAAGTTTAATTTTTAACTAATTCTGCTGAAATTTGTGGACCTGTAAAGTAAAGTGCTACCGACTTTCTTATGTCTTATGCCTCAAGTACACCAGAACTGTATCTTTTATGGCTCAGGTCCATTGCGTGTTGACTGTGGTCGTCAACACGAGCTGCGTGTTATGTCGGCCACATGGCTGGCAGACAGCTAGAGTCATGAGACAGAGGAGTTCCCACACTCTGAACACCATTGATGACCCTCTCTTGGTTCCTGTTGAGCTGTAAAACCTGCAACTTGTTGACTTCTAGTCTGGCTCATTATGTTGGTTTGTTGTTGTAGTCAAGCTAAACAGTATCTGGTTTTGACACAGTTTCTTTTATTTTGAAAGTCACTGGATCTTTCAGGTGGTTTCTATGCTCTGCTTCCTGCCTCGCTTGATCTTCCCTATTGTGAATTGGCATCTCACAGCTCCTGCATCTAGCAAAAACAAGATTGCTGCGTACTACCTGGGACCTGCCAGACCACAACAGAGTGGACCCAGTATAAGTTGGCACACTGACTTGAACAGGAACGTATCCAATCTGGACCGTAGACACATCCGGTAAATTTCAGCTATAAACACAGTTGTCAGCAGAATCCTGTAGAAAGCAGTTCTTGCCTTTCCAATGTGTGCCATGTGAACATTAGAGTTGCTGTATACCATAGGGCAGAACTGTGAGGTGGTCATTCATGGTGAAGAGCTGCTGTGCTCACAGACAGCCTGAACTGCTGATGACAGCTGACACTTGAAGGATAGATTTAATTCTTCTCTGTTTAAGAAGCAAGCACAGCAGCCAAGTATGCAGCATTAACTGTCCCTCAGCTCTAAGTGGATGAATCAGAGTGACAGACATGTCTAACTGCCTCTCACACCTCAGGGAGACGGCATTTCTCCTGCCTCTTAGCTCTCAGGACATCAGAGGAATTCACAGCTGCCTAATTCCATCAAATTATCTGGAGCAGCAGCTGCCATTTAAACCTCTCATCCGGAGTCTTCTGATTGTGTTAGAACAATTAACAGCTGGCTGCTGCGTGGAGACCTTACAGAGAACTCCCCCAGGGCTATAAATCTGTGATGTCACAGCGCCCCAGCCCCCTGACACCAGCATGGAGGTTCATGTTCGGTCCTGGCTGATCAGCTGGTATGTGTGGAGTGGAGCCAGCAGAGAGGCTGCTACTCCTGGTGCTCTTGGCATGCTCTGCAGGGTATACTGGAGGATTCTGGGTATTCGAGCCAAATGCTATGAGAGAGACAGACGAGGAGGACAGGGATC
The DNA here is from genome assembly GCA_008086565.1 of Thalassoma bifasciatum. Taxonomy (NCBI): domain Eukaryota; kingdom Metazoa; phylum Chordata; class Actinopteri; order Labriformes; family Labridae; genus Thalassoma; species Thalassoma bifasciatum. The sequence goes on along the minus strand of RPOG01003804.1, from coordinate 12,792 downwards.
CAAGGAGAGCTGCGAGCGGGGGAGTGAGACATCTTCGGAGCACCTCAGGAGGAATGATGATGTGTTGAGACCCTGAATATGTTGCTTCAATGATGATGTTTCCTTTGAGTTATAATGCAACCATGGAAACGGTCAGACACTCAGGTAGATTTAAAGGTGCAGTGCGCCATTTTCATTGGGATGAACAGGATTTAAATATAATCTTCTGAAGTCTGTTTAAATGAGGGTATAACCACCTGAATGATAAAACATGCTTTCTTGTTCACTCGCAAGTCATCACTTCCTCTGTGGCCACCACCTTCCATGTTTCTGCAGCATCTCAGAGTGGACAATCTACTGTCAAATGTGCATTGGTTATCAGGGAAACACGCTGGTCAGAGCGTGTCACTAGTTTATGTCGTGATTGACAGTTAGCTTTTGTGAAGATTTTTTATTGTAAAAAAGACAAAAAAAAAGCTCATTGAATCTTGACGGCCCTGATGGCGTCCAACGTTACAGTCATGACTAGGAGATCCAGGTGGCATAGTGGAGGGGGCGCCATCATGATCTGCTTTTTCCTTCACTGGAACAATGGAGCTGACACTTGTTCAGGGCTGTCAAACAGCGGCTGGCTATGAGGACATGTTACAAGGGGCGTCCTTCATGACTGAGGGCCCTGCTCTGCCTGCTCGTGACTGGGTTTTTCAACTGGAAAATGTTGCAGTTCACAATGTTCGCCTGACAAAGGACTTCTTCCACTGAAATAAGCTCACCCTTTTGGAGCATCATGCATGTCCCCCTGATCTAAATCACATAGAAACATAATGTAATGGATGGAAAGGGAAGTTTACAAAACTGGACGTCAGTTCTAGACAGTGTTTGCCAAACATGAAGCCATCTTAATCCCCACTAACCTCCAGGAAACGCTCACATCAAACATGAACAAAATCATTTAGAAAGTGATTCACAAGATCAGTGGAGCTCCTCATTACTGAGTAATTTTTTACTAACTTTTGTTTCTATTTTAGGGTTTTTCAGGTTTTCAGAACTGTAGTCTGAAACTTTTGTTTAAAGCTATTTGACTTTAACTGTTGTTTTTGATAAATTGTTTACTCAAATATTTTTTGTCTCAGTTACGTTTCATCTTTTTGTATTTTGAAACTGCACTGGCAACCTCTTTGACTTCATCATGCAGGATGTAAAGTTTCACGATTCTTTAACTGGTCGTAAGATTTGGATCAGGACTCTATGTTGAGTGAAGAGTGTCTAAATAGAGAGGGTCCAGCAGGGTCCAGAGCAACATCACTTGGTGATCATGGAAGTACCGGGACAAGGATAAAATTTGTCTTCAATGAATGATGAACCGTCTGAAAAAACAGATGTTAAGTGTTAAAGATATCAGCTTAGACGTCAGTCGTCTGGTTGTGTGTTCTTAGCGGAGGATTTAATTTCATGGTGAAGGTCACCCAGCGGCCAACGCTCATTAGCGCATTAGCTAATGCAGGACAAGCTAAGCTTGATGGGTCAGTTGATGGAGTGTGTGTCCTTCACCAAGAGGCTGTTTTACACTGTAACATATAACCCGCACACACACACACACACACACACAGACTGAGGCTATGGAGCTGTCTCTCACTGACCTGATGGTGTGCAGGTTTTTGGTGGTGTACTGAGGGATCAGGTGGTAGATCACATCCAGCCCATGGTTTTCTGCAATCAGGTTAGCTGTAGAAACTGTGGAAAAACAGTGACAGAACAAAGAGTTTGAAGCAGACAGAGCTGTGTCAGAAGGAGCTGCAGGAAGCCCTATCAAGCTGTACTTATTCTGTTATTCAAACCTGAAACTGGTCACAGGAGAACGGGAAGGTGAGATGCCTGGGATTTGTCCTGAGTCTAAACTGAAACTTTAGTGGTGAGCAAGAGACTGCAAGCACCTGCTCAAACATCACACACTGCCCTGCAACTAGTCTGTTTCCCCCTTATCCTTTTCCTCTGCTTATACTGACATCCTTTGTACATGTTATGCATGTGATATCACCAAGCAGGTTTCACCACTGTGAACAATCAGCAGCAGTCAGAGCGTCCTCCTGACAGAGTTCGGCTGGGGAGAGATGCTTATGGTCCACTGTGATTCGGAGAAACTGCACAAACTGGGAGATGGATATTGTGCTGCTGTTTGGTGTAAGCCATGTTAGAATCTTGTCTGAGATTTGGAGATGACAGAAAGATAATGGTTAATCAAATAAACACTCTTGGAAACTTCACTCTGCATTAAAAAAAGCTTGGGTTCTATGTCTCTTTGCTCTTACTCAAGTCAATGGGCCTCACTCACTAATAAATACTTAGAAATATTCTTGCTCTTCACATAAAATATGGAAATATTTGGACATGTTGGTGGAAGCCATTGACAATTCAATGAACATTAGAAAATGTGATATTTGATTACCTACATCATCATCATGAATGTGAATTAAGTATTTAATCTAAGATTCAATATTACAAGCATGGCAAGGGTGAAAAGGAATCAGTTTTGTGGTTATGTGATTCAGTTATTTAATTCAAAGTTTTATTTAATTCCGTTACATTTGCTTCTTTTACTGAAAGTGTTTTAGACATGCCATGCAATTTGTTAAAAAACTATGTGTTTACATGTTCTAAGAAAGCTGATGATTTATCACTTGTGTATACCCATGGTCTGAGGAGGTTCTAAATTTGTTCACAGAGTTTGGGGCCAGGAGACAACAGCACTATGGATAAAAATCATGAAAGATTTAAATAATAAGGAATGCATAGATGGGTGAAAGTACCACAGTAGAGATATTTTTAACACATTCCAAAATTTCTTCATGTTCCCGCTGGCCATGGTTGATGAGGTGAATAAGAACAAGAGTTCTAGCCAGGTTTTGCTGAAGAATGGATACAAACATTACATAGTGTAACGCATAAGCAAGCATCTCAGACTAGTCATGCTGTCTTATTGATGTTGCCATGTTGATGTTACAATGTTGATAAGAGTGCAACTAATAGAAAAACAACACAGGAGTACTAATTCAAAAGTACAACAACAATAATACCATTACAACAGTACTACTACGAGAGTACCACTAGGAGTACCACTAAGTGTGCAATTACAGCCACAACCATAAAATTACGGTTTCTGGAACACAGCTACAGCAAAATAACTACTATACAACAACAGGAGTACTACTTTTTCAAGTTGATGTTCACATTTTGATGTTCTCATGCTTTGTTTTACATATGAATGTTTTTATGTTTTTGTCCTGATGTTTATATTTTCTTGGTGGTTGCCTCATGTTGATGTTCTCATGTTTATGTTTTAATGCTCAAATGATAATTTCCTCATGTTAATGTCTTAATGTTGATGGTATCACAACATGTCCTCATGTTGATATCCTCGTGTTAATGTTCTCATGATGATTTCCTCAGTTTGATGTCCATGTTGTCATTGAATGTTCTCATGCGTCTAAATGTTCATGTTCACATGTTGATGTCCGTATTTTGATGTTCTCATTTACGTTCTCATATTTATATCTTCAATGCTGATGTCCTCGCATATAAATCCTTTTGTTGTTATTCACATGATGTTGTTTTAGATGACTCTTTGGCCACCTTAGTGGGCACCTGTTGAGTGCAGCAGACTCTTATCCATCAGATAGAGACCCGTTTGACCATTTATTACCGTTGTTTATGAAGGTAGCCATGTTGTTTTACACCTGGCCTTGCTCAGGCGCCATCAGCTGCTCAGCTGCTGATGTGCTTCATTTAAAATGAAGAATAAAGATTTTCACCTGGAGTGAATCTGACTGCTGATGATCTGCCTCCTGACATGTAAGAGCAAGGGAGTCTCTGTATCACGTGTGTGTATGTGGGGGTGGTAGTGGTAGTGGGGGTGGGGGGCAGAACTGCTTTAAGGACTCATAAACACATCAGCCATTAAAGTGCCAGTAGAGCGTCCCAAATGACACACACATTCTCTCAGTCTCTGGTGTTCATACAGGAGGCAGAGGAAATCACACTCTGACTGAATACACATGACTGACTTTATTGACTCCAATGTTCTTCATGCTCAAAAAGTTCCAAATGCTCTGTGTTAGGATTACTCTAATCCAACCAATCCCTGTACCTTTGTTGACTTTGAGGTGTTGGTCTGTTCCTTTTCAGCATGTCTATACATGTTGTTCCACATTTCTTGCAGACTGGAGCGTCAAGACAAAATGTATTACTCCAAATTTGGTAAGGTATCAGTTTCAGAGTTCAGGTAGAATTTCTCGTTTTCAGCTGTCATCTCCTCAGTTATGATTTACACAGCACGAGCTGCTGTATTTAAGGTTAGCAAGTGGAACAGCCGGGTCTTCTTTTTCTCCAGCTGCTTCTTCGTTTTTCTTTCAGCAACCATTGCATTGAACCACTACTGCCACCTACTATTATTTAATGCCCATTTTTACAAAGATGCGAGGGCTGTGGTGACTTACCTGATGAGGAAAATACCTGGAGCACCCAGAGGCAGGCTGCAGCCCTTCTGGGATGTGTGATGTTCTGTCTGAGCAGACTCAGAGTTAGCTGCACAGCTCCAGCCTCCTCTGCCTTCACACCTATGCGCCGGTCTGCATGGACACAAATACAACAAACACGTGGCTACCAAACAGCTGATCACAGCACCCCTGACTGCAGCTTAAGTATGTCCTCACCTCTGTGTCCAACTTTAGCCAGCAGGTGCAGCAGAGGCAGCAGGATGTTGTAGTTTGGACTGAAGCTGCGGCCTGTGTTGACCAGAGCAGACAGCAGGGCATTGCTGCCTCCTTTCTTTATCATGTAGTGTATACGGCGGTCTGTACCTGAGAATGGAGAAACAAAAACTGCCTGGTAAAAATTACGCACGATCTTTTTGTTGATTATTACAATAATTGGCAAATGCAGAAAGTGCTCTTTTGTCCATTTTGGTGGGATATTGGGAATGGGACAGTGGAAATACACTGCATCCATTCTCGGAGTCTAGAGTCTGACTCCACCTGGCGCAAGGGTTGGGCCCAATGAAAAAGAGCAGCTCTTCAAATGTGGTGAGTGCTGACAGAGCAAGAGGTGAAAATATGTTGGTGCCAGAGTGTGGGACCAGTATCCCAGTACAACCAGCTAGTCTTTATAAATACTCTGAGTGTCTCTGTGGCACTAGTGATGTCGTTCGTGCCCCTGGGCGGAGGCGAAAGACTTGTGTGTGTGTGTGATGTGCTAAAACCCGAGCCTGCCTTGGTACCCGGTGCTTGCGCCTCAGTCACGGCAGACTTTCTGGGTAACCCTTAAGAATTGATGGTGCGCTGGTCAGTTCCTCGGGGTGCTCGTTTGTTTGGAGGGAGAAAAAAAAAGGTTAAGATACCAATGTGTAACTCAGTTTGATGAAACTCTTGCCCTGTTAGCATTCCAGCATTTTAAAAAATATTTTGAATGTCCTGCCAAGTGTTGTTTAGAAACTATAACCGGCGCAGATTTCCTTAACACAGGTATGATCATACCCACAGGCTGACGCGCGGGGTGCTTATTGCACAAGATCGCTACTTGGTATCTTAGCACAAAAGGGTGAGAGAAAACATCATTGCACATGCCTTGTCCAAGTTTTAGTAGCCTATCTTTTGTATGTGAATTTTGTAAACTCGTGAACAACCATGAGTTGTTATTTTAAGGGGAGGGGTGTTACGGCCCCAGCCGTAGTTGTTGTTGTTTGGTTGTGTGTGTGTGTGTGTGTGTTCGCTTGAGTGAGTTGGTGCGGGTGTGCACATGCGTGTGGAGTTCCCTCCCCTCAGGCCTAAGCGGCAACCTCCAGTCTGAAAAAATGAGACAACGCGGAAGTGCTAAAAAGCTGCTGTTCCTCCAGTGACTGTTTGAGGCTGGCTCCAGAAGCACTGGAAGTCCTGTACAAGCAGACGGGAAAGAGGCCGTTTTCAGAGCCGAAATCAGCGTATTTAAAGCCTGGTACAAACTCTGTCTCCCGTCTGGATCACCAATTTCGCTAACGGCACACACTGTGAGGGGGGTGAATTTTTTTTTCTAACTCGGCCGTTTGGAAGATATTATGATCAAGAGCTTACCCAATCAGAGCCACAGCTCAGATCACGTGACTGACAGGCACCCAATAGCTGTGAGTTTGGGCACTCGTCACTCATCCCATTTCCAATATGGCCGCGCCCGCCGTTTAGCCTCACAACAGAGCTGCAGTAACAGACGGGGTGACGCCACGGAGACTACGTCCATGTTTTATACAGTCTATGCTCAGGCCGCGTGTTGGTGAGCAGCTATGAGCAGAATGGCTGAGTCAGAGAAGCTGCGTGAGTCCAATCAGAAGTGGAAGGAGGCTGGCGTGAGCTACAAGAGGCCAGCGGACACTTCATTCAGGCCAGCTTGTTCTGTGGTGGCCTGCTGCTCGACATCTGTGCTCGGCATCGCTTTTGTGATCCTCAGAAATTGACTGAGTGAAACTTTTGTGATCTTTAGAAATTGACCTATGTTAGGCTGTCGTTTTAAGTTTAGAGATTGTGTATGTGTAAACTTGGACAACTTTGAATGGCAGCTTAGGATGACGAAACCTAATTTTTGTGAAAAAAAGGGGAAATTGCAAACCCACAAATACTATGGAGGAAATGAGAGGGATCTCGGTCCCTGCATTGTTACTGACATCAAAAACCTCTTTATGACGGTCACCTCGTGTCTGTCGGACAGTTATACCTCCTGGTTTTGACGGTATTAATTTTTACTTATTTATCATAAGAGTGGAAATAAAAACCAATGTGAAAAATATAATGCAAAAATTAAGTCCAAAAAAATAAATATAAATGGAAATAAAAATGACAATAAAAACATATATACACAAATAAATAAACAAAAATAGAAATAAATACAAAAATAAATATATATTTAAATATCAATCAATTAAAAAAAAAAAAAAAAAAAAGCGCTCTGGTCTCACGTTTTTTTCATGCTGCAGACGAAATGCTGCCTCAGGCCTTCACTCCCAAAGACATTCATCAGCTTCCAGATCCCTGTGGGCCTTATCTAATGTGCTGAATGTGTATTTATTTATTTGTTTATTTATTTTTAATTTTGGCAGTTTTGGTCCTCCATATGTCAACGCTGCAAGGCAAAGACAGCCTGTCAACGCCATAGAGCATAGATAGTTGTGGGGCATAGACAGTGACAGTCACCTGTGGGATCCATCATTGTACAGCAGTGTCTCATGTCCACCGTGTGCCCTCCTCACACATGGTTACTTGCACATTGCATCCAACTCTAGAAAATGCCCACAAATAGTGTATTTTACTGTGATTTAAAACATTAGCAGACTGTTATGGGTCTTTGTGTTTTTGCTTCAAATTTTCCAGACCACAATGCATTGGTCACTGCAGTACTAAAGAGTTACAGCTACAGTACATAAAAACAGTAGACCACTCCTGAAAATTGGCTGTAAATTAAAAGCAATTGGTATGTGCCCGACACGGCCGTATTCCAAGATTACAATGCCAGGATTCATGGGGCTCAGATTGTGGAAGACTGGTTCAGGGAGCATGAGACATCTTTTTCACGTATGGATAGGCCACCACAGAGTCCAGACCTTAACCCCATTGAGAATCTTTGGGATGTGCTGGAGGAGGCTTTGTGCAGTGGTCAGACTCTTCCATCTTCAGTACAAGATCTTGGTGAAAAATTAATGCAACACTGGATGGAAATAAATCTTGTGACGTTGCAGAAGCTTATCATAATGTCGTAGTAAATGCATGCTGTAATCAAAGCTGAAGGTGGTCCCACAAAATATTAAGAGTGTGTGACCTTTCCTTTGATGGCAGCTTTTTTTTGGCCAGGCATTGAACCTCTAATAAAGTGGTCACAGCAGCCAGAGTGCGTAGTGCCACATATAATTAGATGAGAAGGAGAGTTCAGAAGAGAGGGAGAGGGGTAAAAGCACAATACCATACTAGGCTCCTGTCGGGGTGGGGTGGGGGGGGGCACAGTTTGGGATTAACCATATGGTTTACCAATATATCCCTAAAGGAAGCTAACACTTTATTGTATCTCATGGCAAGGGTGAAACCCATAGTCAGCGGGCCTTGGTGTCAATTTAGAGTGAATTCAGGCCCACAATGTTCATGGCCTGGTAGGCAGTCAGAACCAGGGAAGAAATATATAATCTCCGGGGCTGACCCTGAAAGCGTCTTCAAGCCATATGTAGTGTTTTGCAGTGTGCAGCCTACTTAGAGTTGATGTGAGTCTTCAAGTTTTGTTGTAATGGTTTATTATGTTACTCAAGTGCAAAGGTGTTTTTTGCCTGACCCCCCCCCCCCACCACCACCACATGAGCCTAGTCTGATATTTGCTGTTTTGTGTCTCTTCCTCCCTCTTGTACTTTTTTTCCCTTATCTAATGTAATGGGGCACTGCACACGCCGCCTGTCCCACAGTCCTCCCGCTCCTGTCCTCCTCCTGTTATATGCCACGTTTTTGGTTTTTTTTTCTTGGATGGGATGAAACTGAAAAAATGAAATAAGTATCCTGTAATCTTGTAGAATCAAGCATCTTACACGGCCAGAAAATTGGTAAGAAAGACACGTAATAATCAGTAACTTCAGGCTGAAATGCAGAGCGCTTATTCATCTTCACAACAGCTCTGACTGTAAGGGCATTTGTCTTACCAGCTGACAGGAGTTCATCCAGCACGCTGAGGATGTTCAAGGTGCTCTCCACATCTCCTGCATTCTGCATGTACAAAAACATAGACACAGAGAGTTTAATGGGTTATCATTAATAGGATTCACTCCTACAAACTACATAAAGTAGCAGGAATATCCTCTGCTTTACTTTTATTCTGATTGATTTTGTTTACAGTTGTTTGAAGCTCAGCTCTGATAAATTTGAGAGAAGCTGCAGATATAGCACTACTTTTCATCATCCCCTGAGTTGTCTCTCTATATTTCTGTGTGACTGCAGTTCTGTTTCCATGGTTTCTATGAATGTACAGTATAAAGTATGTCTGATTGAATTACGCACTTTCATCAGAAACACAGACAAACATCTCCCTCATTAAAAGCAGTGATGCACAGAAAACTCGTCTGGTGGCCAACTATCTGCCTGCTATAAATAGCACCGGCCTGTTTGGGTGGCCAACAAGCTGCCTGTTTCAAAGCTGACAAACAGAGCTTCTGTAATCAGAGACAGCTGCTAAACAGAGCTAACAGCAGCTCCGGCTAATGAACGCTTCTGCCATTGACCAACTGCTGCATCCTGACACGATCTGCTTCAGCCAACATCAACTCAGACGTGTTTGTTTTGGGTCAGTGCGAGTGTGTGTGCAACAGTGCACACCCTCACCCATTTATGTCAATGATAGTAACGACTCAACAAACAGGACAGAGTCGGTTGGAGGTCCTGTGTCGCTCAAGCCCGCCCCTACATCTCCCTCTCGTGTCACCAAACTTGATAAAGTAGTAAATATTTAGGTTTCGCAAAAATATACAGTCTTTTTACAGCCGCTGTAGGTTTGCAAACAGCTAATATATCCATAATTAATCAGCTGACTGTTTTAAAATCAATTCTGATGGTCTCAATAAACATTTAGTTCATGAATGAATCACCTGCAGGTCCACTCCCAGCCTCCAGGGGCTGCCATTTCCCCCAGCATGACAGAATTCACCACACTGAGAGAGAGACATAGCTGAGCCACTGAACTGGAGCTCCGAATCAGTGATTCATACTGAACGTATTGAAGTTACGTTCATTCAGCACTTGAACGAATCGCAAACTGAACTGAAGCTCTGTCAGTACATTCAGTACGTGAACAAATCACGAACTGAACTGAAGCTCCATGTCAGTACATTCAGTATGTTAACGATTCGCGAACTGTCAGAGACTCAGAACCGACTGAAGCCCTTGACTGGTCCTGAAAATGTATATAAAGTATACATATCAAACACTTTGTACACTTTTTGATATTATTTTCATACTTTAAAGTTGATAATTGTTATGTTGTAATGTTTCTAATGTGCAGTCTATTTTATTGATATTTTATTCCTATTTTATATTTTGCACTGCATGCTCTTTTTGCACATCTGTTAAGCTTATTTAACCAGATGTTTAACTGTGTGTACATTTTTTCGTGTCAGTCCTGCTATGGCAATGTAAATTTACATTGCCATTTACAAAGCTTTATTGACATGCTAAACATATGATAACGTATTGTAGCATCCTGGCCATAACCAAGGGATTGTGGGAATATTCTTTTACAACTTGCTTTTGCTGTTTGTTCAAGCTACTTCTGCATTTTATTGAGTAATTTTCATTCTTTTGGTTATATTTGAGTATAAGTCGACCCAGTGGTGACTTGGGTTATGTTTCTGGGGGACAACCGTGAGTAAAGTGAGTTTTGTCCGCAGTTAGTTTCATAGGAATACACTATTCTGTTAACATTACTTCCTGTGGTTTAAGCTAAGGAGAAACCGCTGAGCGCTCCTATCAATGTTGCTTCTGCTGCACAACACAGAATGTTTAACATGTCAATACAGCCTTTTTGAATTTAATTGAATGTTCATAGCTCAGTCACTGAATTGGAGCTCAGGATTATTAACCACCTGCAATTCTCGGTGCGATTCTGAGCAAAACTGGTCATTTGGTGTTGTTTCAGCTCGTTAAGTTTTGACTGGCAGGCGGAGCTGCTGAGAAGTACTGACTGAACGATTTGCTGAATGAATCTTTCCAACGAATCACTTGACTGATTCTAATGATTTGGTTCACTGAAAAAAACTGCTTTGCTCATCACCAGTGAATACGTTCATTGATCTGTAACTGTGTGGTCTGTAAATATCAGGCCACTACATTGGCTGTTTTCTCACACATGACTTTTGCTACACTCCTGCCGCGGAGGGTCCGTCAATGCGTACAGGGATTTGTGTTTGGAGACTCTGAGAAGATGGGTCACTCCGACCGAAAGTTATGATCTGTCAAACATTACAACTTATTTACAAATGCATTTATTCAATGAAAACAATTGTAATGCAACTCAACACTTGTTTTAAAGGGATGTGCCAACTTTTTTGTCCTTTGTGTCCTGCCTCAGCCCAGAGTCCATGACAAGCAGACCGACACCGCTGTTACAATTGTGCTTGCAAAACAAGGAAGAGACGGGCAGAGCTCGCCCACCACTAGTTAGCTAAGCTCAAACCCTGAGAGTCAGCGGGGATTGTTGGCCTCTCTTAAAACTGTCATTAGAAAAACTCTTCAGCAACTACTGATAAACTCATTATAATTGTATTCATGTAGTTACAAATTTACAGACCTAGTTACAAATTTGTGGATATAGTTACAAATTTGTGGATATAGTTACAAATTTGTGGATCTAGTGACACATTTGTAAATACTTTTGCTACAATACTGGCCCCATATGAATACAGCCAAAAGTTTGGAACTGAAAAAGTCAGATCTGACAGTGAAAAGGAGAATTACAAATTTAAGATTTGAACCTAAAAATATTAATTCTGCAACTGAAAAAATGACACATCACATGTTAAAATATATTTGAGAGTAAAAAATTACAAAAAAAAATTGATCGAAACGATTACAGAGCTGAATTATAAGTATATTTAAACTGTAAAAAGTTATTTTGCCTTATTTTTAGTTCAATAACATGTTAATATTATTAATAATATGTTCGTATTTATAAGAAAATTCAAGAACAAACCTGACACTTTCAGGTTTGAAGTTTATTGTTTTTTAATCTTTCCTTTTTTTTTAAATTGCAATACTATTGGCCTGGATTTAGTTCCATAGTGCATCAGAATAATGTCAGTAGCTCAGTGCAGCTTTGCTTTATTATAAATATCAATGGTCTGCAGAAAAAGCTGAGAGAAACCCGCATGTTTTGCATAATTTAATAAATTCCCCCCAGACATAATTTTTTGACCAAAAAGGAGGACATCCTGGCAAAAGAGGATCTTAGTGAAAACAGTTAGCCTGGAAGTGACATAATGGCCGGTCAGAAACAACCTGAGACGGTCCAAACTTAGCTTTAATTTGCACAGTTAGCTTACGCACATCAGTTAGATTTGCCTTAGTGTTACATCTCCTAGCTAGTTTCTTCTTCTTTTTTATTCTGCAGTGTTAGGTTTGCAGATGCTGCAGCCCCCTGCTCAGCCTCTCTGATTGAAACCTGAAAACCTCAGAGGAGAGCATGATGTTTTTTGGGGTCACTCCACACTGCTGGTCATGGTTACCCGAAACAAACAGTGGTGCTGAGAACAAACATGGAGCAAGTTGGCTCAGATGCTGACTTGACAGTTGATCCATCCAGGGACCGCCTGGACCACCTGCTGTGGTTTCAGATCTGGATCTGGTGTGATCTGATACTGCAGTTTCCCTGTAAGCCTCTTTCAGCGCCACTGAATGTTGATGTCAGATCATAGAATATGTACAGTACTATTATTATTTCTGTGTGGCCCTCCAAAGCTCCAGTGTCAACCACAGAGCAGAATGGTAGAACTTGATATACAGACTATGCAGCTTGGATCAGGGTTGATGCTCACTTGATATTAGTTTGATCCAGCAGAATCCCAGAACTAGATCCTTGGGCAGGTCTGCAAACTCACAAACACCAAAACAGGTCTGTGCAGAGCAGGAAACCTGACCTCAGTGTAAAACAAAGTCGTAATCGCTCCAACATAAACGTGACAGCTATAGTGCCCTGCATCTCTTGTTCACTAGGTCAGGAATGTGTCGTTTCTCTTCATTCAATCAAAATCACAGCTGTCCTTGTACCACAGCAGTC
>RPOG01003803.1:20992-55755 GCA_008086565.1 Thalassoma bifasciatum | reverse complement strand
ACTGTTTACTTTGCATAAAACCTTTAATAAAAAATCATTTCCCTGACTCAGTGTTGCACCAAAATGGTCACCAGCCTGCAACGTTATCATTGAATGTTAGGGAGATCCCACCAGTAACTTTATATGTGTATTGTGACTATTTTATCTTTTTGTTCTGTCAAAAACTTCACAAATAAGTCACCTTAATTAAATGAACACATGGTCTCTGAGGTTTCTGAATGTATCACAATGACCAAACTGCTTCAGCCTACACCTACAGCAGCTATGGAGATGGTACTTTACATCAACGTGTTAGTATAGGCCTGACTTTTCCAAATGCACTCATCCTCTCTTTTTTCACATTCATCTTCAGCCTCAAGTGTGTTCACCCTCTGAGAACTTACCAAATCAGTAGATATAATTTGGATCAAAATGCTTGAATGGCATTGTGAACGTTTGCTTTTTACTGTCGATTGTTTACTGTTTGTAAATAGTTCTAGCTGATGTGTCACTTTAAATCACCAAACCATTACACCTTATCAAATGCATGTGGGTTTTGGTATTTTCAACAGCTTAATATATTCTACAATTCATGATAAAGCTTTGTGAATCCTTAATTTGTTTGACCACATGGAAAACTTTGTGAACACTGATTAAACTACTCAACATGTATAGTTAAGAGCACAAATTTAGAGGGAGGAGGGTAAAGTCACTGTAAACTGCATATTTGACTCAAGTTTTTGAAGTTCGTACTGCGATCATATTAATTTACAACGATATACTTCAAGTGTGTGTTTTTATGCAGATGCCATTTTTCCACTCCCAAAGTAAACTTAATGAAGAGTAAAATGCATTTATAAAACAAGGCTTTATTCCTGGTTATGTAGCAGGTATTTTGAAAATATGTATATATAATATTTCAAGTCTTTTGATTGCCTCAAACAAACTGCCATGTAAGACCATGTGCTTATTTGTCCAAGCTGGTGACAAGAAGGCAAAATATCCTACTAAATGCAATCAGTTATCATATTTTTGTCAGTCAGATCTCTTTTGGAAGAATGCAGCAGGTCCCTTGTGTTGTTATCTTTATGCAATATCATAATCAAAGATGCAATTGCACTGCATCATAAGAGTTATACAAGAGCTTCATTAAACATTTAATATTATATAGTAACCACACAAATTAATGTAAGTTCTTGTGGGAAGCACCATCAGTGCATACATTATGGGTATCCAATCACATCTTGGTAGTGTGGTCAAATACCTGGTCCATGTAAGCCATAGCTAGGTGAACCCACTAGGGGGCCACAGGGCAAGTATCTGCTCTGCCCCAAATCCACCAGCGCTGGTTGGTGGCAAAAGAAAACACTTCTGTAACAGAATGCAGCATGTTAATGTGATTCTATAGATACATAAATAGTAACTCAATCACATGTACAGTTATCTAATAAGCCTTTATTATGGTCCCCAACATCTGCAGTTTATTGCTGCTTGGGTTAATCTTTCTTTTTTTAATGTCTAAGCCTCCAGTTTGGCACAAAAGAATAAAAAATGCATACAATAAGTCTTGCAAAAGATGGAGTTTTTGGAATTTTAGATTCATGCATAGTACATCTAAATCTCGAGAAATTATCAAAAAAAAAAAAAAAAAACAGCCACACTAAACTTGTGTCCTTTGGTACCCTTTGGAGGAAAATTCAACAGAAAATTACCCTTTATGCATTTTTGCTTCAGCTATTTTCCAACTTGAAATTGAACTGCAGCACTTCAATACAGCAATATGTTGATGAAATCACTAACTTAAACTTAGAATTCCTTTATTGACAATACAAAAACTACACAACAGTGGAAATAAAATTGCAATGCATTGGCTGCCTAAATGTAACAAAACTATAAGAAGGTTTAGATATATAAGTATATACTATAAATACAAGAGCTATAAATAGACAAGTGCAATTGACGTATGGGTCTTGACAGAATATTAACACGGAATATTGCTGTGTGTGTGTGGGTGTGTGTGTGTGTGTGTGTGTGTGTGTGCAGGGAATAAGAAACAAAAAAGTATTGTGCACATTCATATATTGCATACATTAAGCAAAAAGTAAAGTGTACGGAGTCTTGAAAGTCAGACATTTCAGGTTTATGATTCAGCCTTTATAATAGAATGACTATATAGTCTAAGTGCAACTAAAAAGACTGCAGTAAGTGCTCTTTACTCACCCTTGACAACCAACCAACATGAAAAATCCCTTTTCCATCATTTAGTAACAAAAAAGACATATAAAGTGAAATATAATGGGAGGCTGTGTTTTTCAAGAGTAAATCTGCATTTTACAAAAACATAAAAAGAACTTTCCATCACTATCTGAACCCCATTCAGACACCTGCAGTGTCTCATGTTGCACATTGTAAGCACAGACATCACAGTCTCTTTACCTGCCAATACATCACACTGGCAAATGGAGGTAAATCGCATTACTTGCATTTGTTGTCCATTACCTGAATATTGATTGTGAAGGTATTGTATGGGAAGATGTAGAACTTTCCAGACATCTGCCCTGTATTTCTATGAATATGCAATATATGTTTATGTTTCCCTTTGAAAAATGAAGGAGTTAAACACTGATTGGATGACATGAGAGTATCACATTTGATGTAGTTATTGTCACATGATTATAAAACGCATGGTTATGCTTTATAGAAATTCAGAAGGGAGAGTAGGTTAATCTGAGACCAGTGTAACAAACAGCTTTACTGGACATGTGTGTTCATAATCATGGTATTTGATAGTTTTATTGTTCCTGTTTAACAGACATAAAAATAGGCAATTACCTACAGCAGAACAAGAGGCTCAAAGAAAATTCAACAGATTTAACAAAATACTGTAAGATGTAAAAGTACTATGACTGTTAATGCACAGCAAAGAGCAAAGTCATGTTCAGAAAATCCAATTTTGTGAGACAAACCTCACTTGGAATTCAGTACTCAAAATCCCTGATTTATTCATACACAAATGGAGTGAAATAAAAAGAATACTGATATATACGGATGAAAGATAAATATCAAAACTGAACATTTTGATTGCTTGATAGATGTTCATCTAACAGTTTAAGCAGTAGCACATCTCACAACAGTTGTGACAATGGGGTGTCTTTCTTGTGCACCTCCTCTTTGAAAAATATTTTGCAGATGTTTGGGAAGTGGGAGGACTAGTTTCTTAAGGTCTGAGAGTGAAATGCTGTCTCATTATTGCCTGATGAAGGGTTTCAGGTGTTCTTAAGTTTTGGTCTCCTTTCCCCTTTTACTGCATCATGGCATAAGGATACTGTTTGTTGTTCCAAAACTCATATAGTGTTCAGCAATGGCAGGTCAATCTAGTAGCTGCACTCTTTTAGTACAAAGCTACACTGTTGTAACAGGTACAGAATGTGTCTTGGTTTCATTGTCTTGCTGAAATAATCAGGGATGTCCCGGAAATAGACGAGGTGGCTTGAATGGCAGCAAATTGCTCCAAAACCTGCATGTACCTTTCAGCATGAATGCTGCCTTCACAGATACTGTGACAATTACCCATGATGCCATGGGCACTAACACCCCCCATACCATCACAGATGCTGAACTTTGAACTGAGAACAATTCAGATTGTCCTTTTCCTCTTTGGCCTGGAGGACACCACGTCCATGATTCCCAAAAAGAGTTTGAAATTTGGACTCGTCAGACCACAGCAGACTTTTCCACTTTGTCTCAGTCCATCTCAGATGAGCTCGAGCCCAGAGAAGCTGGTGGCTGTGTTTGTGTCTGTTGTTGACATCTGTCTTTGTCTTTGCATGGTAGAGTTTGAACTGTCACTTGTAGATGTAGTCATGAATTGTGTTAACTGACAATGGTTTCTAAAGTGTTCCTGAGCCCAAGTGTTAATTTTCTTTGCACAAGGATGTGGGTTTTGTGATTCAATGCTGTCTGAGGGGGCATAGGTCAGTGGTAGTTTTGGGCATTGCTGCTTATGTGCAGAGATTGTGTCAGATTCTCTGAATTTTTTGCTGATATTACAGACTTGGGCTGCACGATGTCGCAGAGGGTAGCACTGCAGCCTCACAGCAAGAAGGTCACCAGTTCAAGTCCTCATTTGGGCAAAGTAGGCCTTTCTGTGTGGAGTTTACATGTTCTCTGTGGATGTGTGGGTTCTCGCCGGGTACCCTGGCTTCCTCCCACTGACCAAAAACATGCCTATGTTAGGTTAATTGATTATTCTAATTTGCCCGTAGGTGCGAGAGTGTGTGTGAATGGTTGTTTGTCTACATGTCAGCGCTGTGATTGACTGGCGACCAGTCCAGGGTGTGCCTTGCCTCTTGTCCAATGACAGCTGGGATGGGCTCCAGCCACCTGCGACCCTGAACAGGATAGATTGTTAAGAAAATGGATGGATGAAGCATGCATACTGGCTCCTGAGAGAGCAG
Organism: Thalassoma bifasciatum; assembly: GCA_008086565.1. Lineage (NCBI taxonomy): Eukaryota > Metazoa > Chordata > Actinopteri > Labriformes > Labridae > Thalassoma > Thalassoma bifasciatum. The sequence continues at coordinate 51,319 of RPOG01003803.1, read as the reverse complement.
TTAGTCATATTTAGAAGTGTGGTTTACCATCCAAGTAGACACTTAAGCATTTGATTTGACTCTCAAGAAGGCCCTCAAGCACAAGTTTAGCTCCTGAAAGGACACTTTTGTGTATTTCGGGTCAAAGAGGACAATTCAGCACATGCTTGGTTCCAAAGAGGAGGGCACTGTGGAATATTTTGGCTCCCAACATGGCACATAAGCCTGTGTTTTAGCTACCAAGACGGCCTGCAGGTTTTCTTTCCGAGAGGGCACTAGGGCTTATTTTGGCTCCCAAAAGACACTACAACACACGTTTTGGCTCCTGAAAGGGCAGCTGATCCAGTTTTAAGCAGCCAAAGAGGCAGATAAGCGTGGGTTACCAACCAGCAGGATACTTTAAGCATTTGATTTGACTCTCAAGAAGGCTTTCAGGTGCAAGTTTGGCTGCAACGAGGGCACTTTAGCATGAGTTGTGCTCCCATGAAAACACACACACACGTTGCACACCACTGTCTAAGAATGAATTTATAGGTAACATTATGGCAACCTTATACATGTAAACAGTATGATGCATAAGAGGATACAAACTCTCCAGACCACCTTAGAACTTTTTAACTCTCTGATGCATGAATTATGAAAGCCAGTATCTGGATTTTTCCTTTGAGTGTTTTTATTTGTCATAAGGCATGAAAAACAGTTATCTTTTTTTTTTCTTCAAATATTTGTAACGGAACATTGAACATGAAAAAAGAGTGAAATTAATGTAAACGTAGCTATTTTTTTTGTTTGACTTCCTTTCTTTATTTTTTGGTAATTTCATGAATAATCATTTTTTTAATGCTTTGCGAAACATTTTGACTCTCTATCATCCATTTTAACACTGAAAAATGTATAGTTATTGCGCTGTTTTACCCTTAAATGTTTGTCTATAACTTTTTTATTTTAATTAATATGTTTGGAAAAAATTGAAAACATTTTTCAGGCCCTGAGAAGAATAAAAATACCCTGACACAGGCTAATATGAATTTCCACCACATGAACCATTGAATTTAGGAGTAAATAACTTTTGAATAGGTGTCTACTATGCACCACAGGGTTAAGCAAACTTTACTTGAATTTCTGTTAGTAAATGAAACTTTATGACACTCACATGCCAGCAAATAATATCACTTGACGCACGAATACATGTGTTGAGCCTTTTTCTGTTCATTCTCTAAAACCCCAACTCCCATAATGCCTTGTTCGTGCCTAACGAGAGACGAAGATGACGTCAAAGACATGCGAACACAGCAGTGGCGGGGACGTGAATACAGTGAAAAATCATACATAGAAATGATTCCATCGTTGTATACAACATTTCAGAGTTCACCAAACATAAGGCTGCCTGTAAGTACAATATTTTGCGTAAAAATAAGCGAATTGCTGCTTCTTAACGAGGTTAAAGGACTGTTAGCAGCATTAGAAACTAGCTGGTGTATTCAGTAGCATGTGAGGTGTTCAGCCTTTTTTATGTCTTCCAGTTTGCAAATACACTGACTTGCTGTTACAGTTTGCTCCTAACAAAAGCAGAAACTCTCTTTGAGTGTTCATTCTGTATTAATGTCAAGTATTGTAAGTGGGTTATATTTGCTGCTTGTGTTACTACACTATCACGTGTCTTTGTTTACAGTGTCCAGCTGGATTCTTCCTTTGAAATAACGTTTCATTTTCCTTTTGTTTTCATAGAAGATACAGATCAAGGCAAGTTTTCTAACCGGTTATTTCATTGCTACCTATTTCTTCACTGTTTCTCAGGATTATAGCTACTCGAAATTTTTTATGTCTCCTTGTTCTGGCTGGAGATGGAAAACACTTGACTCTCATGTCCTTTGCAAATCTAGTGTTAGTATCAGGGTCAATGACAAAAAGAGGGTCTAAAAACGTATTTTTAAAAAGTTCTTTGAAAGTGGATAAAAAATATATATCTGAGAGAAGGATTATTTTTTCTAACAGATTTCAGTAGTTGACCAACATTTCAAAGTTTTTAGGTCCATTATTTTTTAGTATTTTTAATTTGAGCTCCCAAAAATGTCAGGTGGTGCAACCAAATATATGAAAATATATTTATATGTTCCTGTTATTTTTTCTGTGTGAAATTATTGGCAAGTATCTCTCAAGTGTCTGTAGTGACTCATACATTTTCATTTTGTGTGTTTCATTTCTTTTATTTGTGAATAAGATAAATAATTTGATGTTAAAATAACATTTCACATTATTACATTGGTTGTACCACCTGACATGGAAATTGTTCCAGTCACCAATGAAGTGAAAAAACCTTTTTTATCAGTATTTCAGAGAAATCTACAAACTTTTCCACTTGGTCTCAAATGTCATTTGGGCTCCTCTGGCTGATGCAGTTTCCTGTTTCCTGTTTTATTCTCTTCACTTTAAAATAAAAGTCTAATGTTACGGTTGCACCACCCTGACATTTGACAAGGTGAAAATTACGGGACAAAAGTTTTTTACATTTCTCAACAGCTTTAAAATTCTTTTTATTTGCAAAGAATGTTTTATTTAAAAAGGTTCAAGCATAAAATAATGCCACTGTATTTTTAATTTCCATTTACAATAACTGACATTCAATTTTTAGAGTTTAATTACTGTGGATACTTGTCAGGACGGTTGCACCACCTGACATTTTGGGGGTTTGAGGAACCAAAACACAAAAAAACATGTTATATTTTAATAGTTTAAAGATGTGATCAAATAACACAGGTTTCATAGAATAAAGAAATACATGTGATGAAATACTCAATTCATGATGACAAGATGACAAGTAGCTTTATAACATTCATTTATTTTAAAACTCTCCTTTTCAGTTTGAGGTGAACATTTTCTGTGTTGTAAAATTAAATCATGTTTAAAATTCCACATCCATCAGTTGAAAGTACATAAAAACGAAAAACTGGCTTTGTTGAATTGTTTTCATTTTTTGCTCAAAGTAAGTCTAAATATTAAAATGGAGTCAAATAAGTAAGAAGAAACCATTAAGATTTCTTCTTGTCTTCAAATTTTAGTTTTTTTCTCATAATTTTGATTACTTGTCTCAGTTTTTACCTTTTTCCATGATTTTTTTCTTTATTTTCTCAAAATTTTGACTTCTTTCTAATGACTTTAAATATGTTATCTCAAATTTTGACTTTTTGACCCAGAATTTTTGCTTCTTTTTCTCAAAAATTTGACTTTGTTTCTTGACGTTTTTGAATTTATGTCCTTGAATTTGAATTCTGTCCTTGGGTTTTTTCTAATAAATTTGAAAGTAAATTTTCAATTTTGACTTTTCATCTCTTAATTTTGACTATATTATATCTGACTTTAGACTTTTTGTCCCTGAATTTTGACTTTTTCAGTCTCAAAATTTTGTCGTAGTATGGGCAAAAAAAATCTCAAACCCAAGTTCCAATGTCTCCTTTTCAACGGGGAAAATGGCTCAAGATGATATAAAATAAAAAGAAATATATATACATTTGTCTTGTACAAAAATATGAATAATACCTCAAAATGTTAGTCAAAGTTTGATTTAGGTTTTGAGGTGTTTAGAGTTTCAACTGACACAAAGGGTTCAGCTTTGCAGACCGTACAAAGAGGGAAACTACTGTATATCTGCAGTTGGTCTGTTAAAGTGCATTTCCACTTCAGCATTTTCTGTCTGAGAGTGTGGTGCAACAACAGAATATGTTTTCCTGCTCAGCATCTTGACAGATTGGTGCGTCAGAATAATGCCTGTAGCCCAGTGCAGCTTAGCTTTATTATAAACATCTATGGTCCGTAGAAGAAGCTGAGAAAAACCCGAACATTTTGGAGGATTTAATCCAGCCCCCTAAGAGATAATTTTACCACCAAAGAGGAGGACATGTCTGGGGAGAAGAGGACGTTTGGTCGGTTCAGTTAAAATCAGCATTGACCTCAGCCTGATGCATAAGTTGTGTCATTGCAGAGTAAGATAAAAAAGACATGTATTTACCAGATTCAACACACAATGATCACTTTCTTTCACAGGCTTGTGAATCTACACCATACATCTGATAAAGCAGCTGTTGATCTGGATTTCTACTCTGAGACTTTGATCGTCCTCTTATGAGCAGCCAAAGGATGCCTTACCACTGTGTCGCCTATGGATGTGGTAAAACTGCAGACGATGGCGTAGCCTTGTTTAAATTCCCTAAAGATCAGCTAGAGTTTCTCAAATGGGAGAAGCAGGTCCAGCGCACACGCACCAATTGGGTGGCTACACCAAGCTCTCATCTCTGCAGCGAGCATTTTGGCACAGGGTACTTTGAGCCCAAACAAGGGATTCTGAAGCTGAGGCCTGGAGCTGTACCTACGGTGTTTGTGCGTCCACACTGTTCCTCCTGCAGCGGAGCAGGATGCAGACAGTGCCTGCCTGCTATTCAGCGACGGAGCCTCACAGCTGCACCAAAAGATCGTAACACAAGTGTGAGTGGACATAATATTTCTCATTTACGTACATATTTTGTGAATTTGAAATAATGATCTTTCCCTTTCCTCCTCTTTACAACACAATGAAACGGCTCTCAGTCTGATGACACTGACAGGTGGGACATCAGTGAAAATCCAGGGGCCAAAGGGTTTTCTGGAAGAGAACAAGGGGTCCTACAAGATAAAACTTGTAAGTTTTAAAGGGAAGGCTGAGGAAGTTAACAAAGATTGGTGATATTTTAAAATGTCTGTTTTTATTATTTTATTTTATTTCTGCAGTGGTGTGTGAGATGTGTGGAGCCACTGGATCTTCCAGCACCTTCTTTTCCAGGGCGAAGCGCTTCTGTAGCCTGTCCTGTTCAAGGTCTTATTCATCAAACTCCAAGAAGTCGTCCATACTGGCACGTCTGAAGGTAAGAAATTGTACAGTGTTGTTGTGCAAGCAGAGCATCCAATCATAGGCCTGTTTGCTGCCTCATGCGATTTGAGAATAATTACCTTTTGTGGCCTGTCTGGCTTTAGTTGGTATTTCAGCTTTCTATAGATAACCTGAATGTTTTCAAACCAGTGCTCTTTCTACAGTGTCTTCAATGTTTGGACTCTCATGACCTGTTCTGTCATTGATATCCACAACACCTCAGAAGGCTTTTATCTCAGAGCAGGTCCAGGAGTCGTGTGTGGTTGACCTCAGTATGCTTGGGGTGTTTGTGTCTACCTGCTCTTCATCTGGGGGGTTAAAAAAAACTCAGCTTGGTTTTTCCAGCTAAATTTTCTCCATACCTGTGAGCTCGTGATGCTGCATTGTGTTATACAAATCTTTCCCAATCATCCACTGAGATTAATATATTCAACTCTTTTTCCCATTTGGGTTTGATGTAAACTGTTGAGCTTGCCCTGTTTTCCCCCAAAGCTTTATAAAAGTCACCCCAGTTCCAATGAAACTAGGATGTTGTGTGAAACATAAATAAAAAAAGAATACAATGATTTGTAAGTCCTGTTTAACCTATATTCAGTTAAATACACTACAAATTAGTGTATTTGGGTTGGACATGTTCTCAAAAGATGGGACAGGGGTAACTTAAGACTGGGAAAGTTCAGTAATGCTGAAAAAACAGCTGTTGGAGGATTTAGGGATTTCATCATCTACAGTCTATAACATCATCAAAAGTCTCATCTCCATTGAAACTGGGTTTGTATTTATGTCAAAAATTCAGCTTTAGGCTCCACTTTAAGAACCATGTCACAATTTAACAGGCTGAGACCATAGACTGTATAAAACATGGACGTAGTCTCCGTGACGTCACCCGTCTGTTACTGCAGCTCTGTTTTGAGGCTAAACGACGGGGGCGGCCATATTGGAAATGGGACAAGTGACGAGTGCCCAAACTCACAGCTATTGGGCGCCCGTCAGTCACGTGATCTGAGCTGTGGCTCTGATTGGGTAAGCTCTTAGTCCTAATATCTCTATCTCTATCCAAACAGGCGAGTTAGAAAAAAAATTCACCCCCCCACAGTGTGTGCCGTTAGCGAAATTAGCGATCCAGACGGGAGACAGAGTTTGTACCAGGCTTTAAATACGCTTATTTCGGCTCTGAAAACGGCCTTTTGCCCCTCTGCTTGTACAGGACTTCCGGTGCTTCTGGAGCCAGCCTCAAGCGGTCACTCGAGGAACAGCAGCTTTATAGCACTTCCGTGTTCATTTTTCAGACCGGAGGTTACCGCTTGGCTCAGACTTATTTCTCAGTGGAAATGTAGTGAAAGAGAAAAGGATGGCAGGATCCATTGATTGCAAAAGCTCTCCTGAGCCCTTTTTAACCAAGTAAACTAAACTTATTCGCCAAAGAGGAAACCAGGATGTTAAAACAACATAACCTAAGGCACAAAAATGACTCTTTCTGTCCCTGTCTCTCCTCAGGGAAAACCTCCGTCAAAAAAAGCCACGGTGTTGAACAAAGTAACCCAGGCCCCAGCAGCCCTGATAGGAGATGGTAAGAGCACCACATTAACAGTGCAGAATATGCACACATGCTGCAAAAACTCAACCCTGAGCAAGTGTTTATGCCTTATTTTTTACGAAAATGGTTTTGTTAGACTTAGACACATTCAGCTGAGAAGTTCAGAAAATTATCAATTTAAGATTTCTGAAGGTGAAAAGTGAGAACTGAATTTCATGTTAAGATTAAAACAACCTGCTGTCGGGTCAGACAACAACACTTGTGTAGTTTCTTGTATTTAAACATTTGTCTTGGTGGCTTTTTTTTTCTTTTTATTTTATACTATAAATTCAGGATTCAGATTCAGATTCACTTTATTCACCATTGCAGGTATCAGAGCAACAGAATTTACAGTTACATCCCATCTAAGAAACATAAAAAAGGGAGGCCAGGAGTAGGGGAACTGTAGGGTCACCAGCGTGCACAGCACTCTGTTTCATTAGAAGGAAAAAGAGTACAAGGGGTAGGAAGAGGGAAGAAAGGCAAATACCAGACTAGGCCCCTGGGGCTGGGGTGGGCGCACAGTTCCGAAGAAGAAGAAAAACACCCCAGCACATGAGCAACATAAAAATATCTAATTTCTTGATTTTACAAATGTTTCTGAACATGTCCAGTAAATATGGCTCCTATCAAGTCTCATAAGAGAATTTTCACCAAACATTGTCTATTGTCCCAACTTGCATTTCTTGTTGATACTTGATGGTAGAGGCTGAGCCATCTCTTTTCTGGTCATTTTCTGAGTAAACTCCGCTCTTGTTTGGTTTCTGTCTGTGTTTATTGTAGCTGAAGCTTTTGACCAAAAAAAGTAACGTCTTTTCTTTCATTCAGTTGCAGCTACTGCACGTTTTGAATGGGGCACTTACCTGGATAAGGAAACATCTCTGGCTGCATCAGTGTCCTGCTTCAGACATGTGAGTTCCGGTAGAGTCCATGTAGACATGTAAACATGGAGAGGATACACTTCACTTGGGTTTTCTTTACTTTAGAATGGATTTTTCAGAAAAAAAGTATAAACTTTAAACTCATGAAACTGCTAAAACTTCAATCTGATTTCTAAAAAGGGTTGATCTTTCACCTGCAGGCCCCAATGTATGCTCAGTGGGATGACATCCACGTTGGTATGAAGGTGGAGGTCCTCAACACTAACGCAGTCCTGCCCAGTAAAGTCTACTGGATTGCAACAGTCATCCAGGTCGCAGGTGGATACATGTTTGTTCAATTTAAACCACACAATATTTGTTTAGCAGTGGTGTGATCATTAAAAAGTATAAACAAAATATCTGAGTCAGCCCTCAGAGTATAAGTTGGTCTGACATGGATGTGACAACAGTGAAAAAATCAACAAAATATTCTGGTCAGTCATTTTAATCCCTCTCTTGTTTGATCACCAGGATACAAAGCACTCTTGAGGTATGAGGGCTTTGAGCATGACAGCAGCCGGGACTTTTGGTGCAGCCTCGTTTCAGGAGAGCTGAAACCGATTGGATGGTGTGCCATGACCAGCAAGCTGCTGGTGCCACCAAAAGGTGAGGATTCCCACTGGAAGGTCAAAAACCTGAACCAAATGAAGGCAGTGGAACAGTTGATGTATTCATGCCGTGTGTTCAAATGCTCTTGGTTTAATAACTATGATGGTTTATAATAATAATAATAATGCATTTTATTTCACGGCGCCTTTCACGACACCCAAGGTCGCCTTACAAAGGGTAAAAAAACACATAAAAACAAAATAAAGTTAAAAAAAAAAAAAAACATGTTGACATGAAGGAGGTCAGACAGGTATGGAGGAGCCAGGTTATGGATGGATTTGAAGGTGTACAGGAGGATTTTGTACACCTTGTGATTTGTTTTATTTGTTTTATTTTGGCCCACAGATGTGAAGCGGAACATCCCAGATTGGAAAGATTATCTGATGAAGAAGCTTGTGGGGGCCGACACTTTGCCCGTTGACTTCTACCTGAAGGTAAATCTGACTACGGCTTTCTAATAACACGCCTCATAAATGATCCTTTGTAGCTAATGCAGGTGAGATATGTCATGAATTAAAGCTCTTCACCTCTTACCTCTCCCCCCCCCCAGCTTGCAGAGAGTATTAAGACCCCCTTCAGATTGGGTATGATGGTAGAGGTAGTGGACCCCAAACATGTGGGTCGCACTCGTGTGGCCCTGGTTGAAACAATCGTCGGTGGCCGACTGCGACTGGTGTATGCAGACCAAAGTGACGCGCTGCAAAATACTACGCTGGGTTTCTGGTGCCACATGTGGAGTCCCCTTCTGCACCCTATTGGCTGGTCCCAACGAGTGGGTCATGACATCAAAGCACCCTGTAGGTCAAGGACTTTTATCCCATATTTCCTGTATGATGTCATGTAAAAACTACAGGAAGTGAGTGGAACAAACAACATGATTTGTGCTAACTTCTGATTCCAGCCACCGCAGTGGAGTTTGCTGCTGGTACAAAGGGAACCAATCACAGTACAAACCTGCTCTTTAAGACGGTAAGCACAGTGTCAAATCTAATGAACCAAGAAAACAAAAGCAGCTTCGATTTAGCAACACCTTCACACCCTTTTTGGTTACGAGCATTTTATCTTCTGTCGGCCTTATTCTCAAGGACACTAATGAAAAAATCACTTAAGGATGTAACTCTTGGTAGAAAGCAGGACAGGTTGTGAGTGTGTTTGTCAGTGTGTCAGCTACAGAGGTGGGTATAGCAATGAACCTATCATGCCTAGTGCCTACTGTACAAGCCTTGAGTTAACATAAATACCAGTATACAAGACACATTGACCCTCAAATCTTTTGTGGGAATTGGCACAGATTTGGGTGTCAAAAACATAGACTGTATAATGAGTGGACGTAACGACGTCCTGCTCAAACTGAAGCCTCCAGCAGATGCCCCGCCCCCTGGTGTCTGGCTGCAGTATAGGTCATAAGCCCCGCCCCCTGGTGTCTGGCTGCAGTATAGGTCATAAGCCCCGCCTCCCCATGTATTCCAGATATGAGCCGGGAAAACTTAGAAAAATTACGATACCTCGTAGAAACGTTTCTCTCATCTTTACACTAAGGTAGTATGATGATGTCATCTGACTGCATGGTGTTCGGGTGTTTTTTTTCTGAGTAGTTAGTTTCTCATTAGTTATTGGACGTAATAAACGAAAAACTTATAAAGCGATATAAGTTTCCTTTTACGAAAGTTGACAGCTGCCGTTCATGAGTAGTTTTTATCGGGGATATAAGAAACTTTGGGAAAGAGCCAAAAGGAGACTAAACCACCGGAAATTCTCTACTGCGCAGACTCTGGCTGCACAAAGGCGGCTAGAGAAACGGGGTCAAAAAGAGCTTACGTTTAAGTTCAAGCTTGATATATGAATCGTGTGTAATAGGGCCAATCAAGGTGTGTGCTCTATCAAGTATTTATAAATCTGTCTTCAGGGAAATCACTGCAACTGTCAGCAGCGTGGATGTGACAAACCAAACTACAGCAGAGTTTAAGCATTTTATATACACATCCTTCAGACTTGAATTAATTTATCTGTTGTATTGAACCATTAGATGCCCCAGTATTATTAATTATTTCCGTTCAAGTCCCAAAACTTGGTGAGATCGTTATCAAATGTTTTCCAGTTCTGAAAGAAGCTGCAGTCAGACTCCAGCAGGAACCTCCCACAGACTGAGGAGTGAGTGGAGCACTCACTGGGGCTGTGTCAGTTTTAAGCTTCAAGCAGTTTCAAGCAGAAGTGACAGGAACAGATGAACTTGCACCATGTCAAGTGTAGATAATAAATCATTCTAAATACACAGAACTGCAAACTGCTTAACTTGCTAAATGGTTCTGTTAACTTTATTTGAGGATTATGTATCTGGCCAAGAAGTGAGTTGGTTGTGTACAATAATGCATGGCTTGACCAGAGTGCTGCTGTTATTTATACCACAAATCAGAAAAAAGTTTGATCCAGCACTCCCTAGATATTCTCTGCAGACTTTGCTGTGGACATGAGAGTGTTTTTAATAACTGTTAGAGCCTCCCTAATTTTTAAAGTAAACCGTTAACCCTTTAACACCTGAGCTCCAAAATGCCTGCCCAGACTATTCTGCTTATCTTGACCATAAAACAGTAAAAAAATGTCTTGTGAGTCAGTGCTTAGGCCCATTTTTTTCTGGAATACTTTGAACTTTCTATACCCTGTGTTATTTCAAGTTTACTGCATGTTAAGTGTGAGGAAAAACACTTTAAACTAAAGAGAAACACAAACAGGTAATTGGATGTTCGAGGTTTAGTGAAGAAAAAAACCCTTCAAACAAACATCAAATAAATTTTACAGGATGAGCTGAAAGTTGGAACATTAACAAACATATACACAAGATTTTTTTTCTCTCACTCTGTATAAAAAGAGGTATTGACAGTATCACCAGATCTTTCAGCATTTCACAGCTTGTCTCTCTCTTTGCACAAAAGCCAGTGAAGGATGTTTTCTCCTCTTCATAACAAAAAAACTGAATCTGGAAGAAGAGGAGGAAGATATTCAGCTAATCACACCTATTGTACAGTACAAACAAGGCATGGAACAGTATTTATAAAGTTTAGCAACAATACAAGCCTCAAATGATGCTCACACAGCACAAAGAAGACTGGAAACATTTCTGAGACCACAGAAAAACGTCACGTGCTAATTTTGCGCACGGCGTGTAGAACACACATTCTCGTATACAGTACAAACACAGGACGTTCCTCCATTTTAAAAAGGTTACTATGTGCTCTCAACGCTGAAATATGTTTGTATTGTACAAATAAGACTTGATACATCCTTCCAAAAGAGTCACCACACATTACAAGCATGAAATTTCGCCGATGAAGTAAAAACTAGACAGAGAGAGCTTCATTCATCCTGACATTCATCCCATCTTACGTTCACTTTTCTCTCATGAAGTCGCAACTTCAGATGCTTTTTTTCCTCAGGGTCATACAGAGGCTTTTATAACAGGGAATGATCTTCTTTTTGGCATTTTTGAAAAACTCAGCTCTGTTTTCTCCAGGCTTCCCTCTCATCCACCTGCTCTGCGGTCTGTGTGTTTATTTGCGTGTTTCCTTAAATGTTGGAGTGAAATTACTGTAATAAACACATATTGGCTGATTTGTGCGAACTGCATAGGACAGTGGTTCCCAACCTTTTCCAACTCAGGGCCCAGTTTTAGCTCTCAAAAATGTTTGCGGCCCCCGACCCCGTAAATACAGATGGCATAAAATGCCATTTGTTACAAGTACTCAAAATGTAATAACTGGTCGATATTGTAGCAGATTCTGAGCCCGAAACAAAATAACATTTGCCTAAATGTAACAATTTGTTAAAGTTTGAGTCAGGTATTATTTTTGGCATTAAGTACATTTTTTGTTACATTTTTGACAAGTTATTACATGTGGGTTTTTTTTTTTTTTTACATATCTTTATTATATATTGGGTCGTTGTTAACTTTTACTAGGGTCATGTTACCTATTGACCACTAACACGCCTTCTTAGTGGACATTTATTTATGAATATCTGAACATTTTTAATTTTGTAACCAAGGTTGTAACTAAGTTTTAACATTTAAACATTATTTTGCATATTCGTATCTTTTTTTATTTATATCTTGTATCTTTATTGAATTACACTCTCCTAAAATCAAACTATTTTGGAGATGATTTGGCGGCCCACTTGCAATAACTTCACGGCCCACCTTGGGGCCACGGACCACAGGTTGGGAATCACTGGCATAGGAGTAAATGACATTCAGCAGCTAATCTGTCAGCGGCAACACATTTGTCGTTAAAGTGTTTAAAGAAAACACATTTGAGCGTACACCCATTTTTGGTCTTACGCATGTTTGATAACTGAGGGTCAGTGTGTTTAGGAGGGCTGGGATTCCCTCAACACTCATAATGCTGCTCTGATACATCTTTCTGTGTGATCTGCAGCCCAGGTTTGTCTACATGGACGGATGTTACTACGAGGAGGGAATGAAGCTGGAAGCCATCGATCCTTTAAATCTGGGAAACATCTCTGTGGCAACTGTGCACAAGGTCAGTCAGCTGTTGTCAAACCCAGGGGAGTCAAGGAAGTTCAAACACCCCAGTGTTTGTGTCTGACAGAATTCTCCCCCCTCCGTCTCTGTTCCTCCCACCCCTCCCAGGTGTTGTTAGATGGCTACCTGATGGTGGGTATCGATGGCACGTTATCCAACTTTGGCTCAGACTGGTTTTGCTATCATGCCTCTTCACACGCTCTCCTCCCTGTGGGCTTCTGTGAGAAGAACAACATCCCTCTCACTGTTCCTCAAGGTGAACGTCAATACAATTATTTTTCAAACTTTGCTGCTCTTCATTTTTCTACTCCAGTATCCACTAGGGCTGAACGATTTTTAGAAAAAGATCTAATTGCGATTATTCTGGCAGATATTGGGATCTCAATTCAATTTACAATTTTATTTAAATCAAGCTTTAGTGAAGTTTTCCAATGTCTGGTAGAGAATTACATCAAACCATCAAACCATCAAAAGTTTTTACTATAATGCAAGGATAAAAATGAAGGTAAGAATTATTTTTAACTTTTAGATATAAAGGTCAATATTTAAGTTGAAAAGTGGAAATTTTGAAAAATAAAGACAAAATTCTGAGACAAAAAAGTGAATGTTTTGAGATTTAAAAAATCCAAATTTGATGTAATTAATCCAACATTATGTGAAAAAAGTCTAAACTTTCACATTACGGGTCAAATTTTAGATAAAGGCAAATGTCTAAGATAAAAAGTCAAATTTTTGAGATTAAGCATCAAAGTTTTGAAATAAAGGCAACATTTGAGATAAAAAGCAGAAATTTTGATATAAGTCAAAATTCTAAGATTTCAGTCGAAACCATATGAAATTAGGACAACATTAATAGATAAAAGGCAAAATTTTGAAAAAAAAAGAGAAGATTTTGAGATGAATAGCCAAATTTTGACTTTTCTTAAAACCCTTAGTCAAACTCCTCCACTGAGTCTGAACTTTAAGTACGACTCTTGCTATTTTTGAACTGGACTTTTTATTTGTATTTTTAGTTATAACAACTGAAGAACAAAAAGAGCCATCTCTGACTCTTAACTTTTAAAAACAATTGAGTGCAAAATAACTGTTTTATGTTAAAAAAGATAAAATACAAAAAAAAAGTAAAAATAAATAAATAAATAAATAAATATGCGATAAAGGTCCTGGGTCAGTCAGGAGCAAAAAAAATTGCAGTTTTGGCGAAAACATGATCGTGATGTCTGAAATTGCGATTTCGATCAGAAAACGGTAAATCTTTCAGCCCTAGTATCCACTCTAAGGATTTCTTCTTCCTGATCTCAGATGTTTCTAAAGAAAGTTACTCAAGAGCAGACAGTAACCAAAGCTACTTGTAATGCTTTGTTTCTTCTCAGGTTATGACTCCAAGACTTTCACATGGGACAAATACCTGGAGGAGACTGGAGCTAAAGCTGCACCCAGGAGACTTTTTAATGTTGTGAGTGAAATGGTGTAAGAAGTTCAAAGTAGGTGTAGAATTTTGAATCGTGCACTCCTTTTATCAGTTGCTGGAGTCATACTTTGGTAGGTCTGGGTAAAAAAAATGGATCTTAGAATATAACTGATTTCCATTTTTATAATTTGATATTGATTCAAAAAGTCCACAAATCGACTTTTAAATTTAAAAAACAACTTTAAACAGCTGAATTTCAGTTCAAGACTGCAGGTACTCTGCTAAGAATATTCACTGATAATATGAAATACTTAAAAAGCTCTGTATAACTTACAGCAAGATATTGCAAGGTTAAGGGCAGAGATGAGCTGAAGAGGCATCAGTCTGGATCATAGAGTGTACATTGAATGGACAGCTGCTCTGCTTCAGTATGTTTGTATCAGAGTTTGAGAGAACATCAATCATTTTCTCCTCCACCAGCTGATGCTCACGCGAGCTGAAGCTTAAGTACTCGCATTGAATAATTAGCCCCATCATGTTAAGTGTTCGTGTTTTTTTAACAGGTGTTTGTACATTATGATGGGATTAGAAGGAGATACACCCTCGCTCAAAATCTTGAAGCTCTTAAAGGAACAAGCAGAATAAGTTTTGTACTTAATGGTAGGGTCAGTAAGAGGTGCTGTGGAGTGTGGAGCATGGTTTCATGACAAAAGCACCAGAATCATACATTTTTTGCAAGGAAAGTAGGGGTAGGCAAGTATTGTTAACTGGCACGCAATTTGGGAATAAAGGCGCAGAAGAAATATTTATCCGTAGGGTTTCGAGAGAGCTTTTGCCCACCCTGGTCGTCGGGCTCGAGCCCAAACTAAACAGAACACTGAACAGGTCTTGGACTTTTTTTTGTTTTAGGACTACCCAGGTCACAACTTCTCCCCCAACATGAAGCTGGAAGCAGTGGACCTGATGGAGCCGCGCCTGGTGTGTGTTGCCACGGTGAAGCGCTTCGTTGGTCGCCTGCTGCTCATCCACTTCGATGGCTGGGAGGACGAGTTCGACCAATGGATCGATTACCAGTCCCCGGACATTTACCCTGTGGGCTGGTGTGAGCTCATGAGCTACCAGCTTCAGCCTCCTCCTGGACTTGGTAAATATTTACATGTATTTTTTGATCGATGGTTAACAAGGAGAATTCGGACTGAGTTTGGATGTGACTTGAAGCGTTCCCTGTCTTCTAGTGCCTCCACCTGAAAACCTGCCGGTGCCAATCAAGAAGACCAAGCACTTAATGTTCAAGGGGAGGAGTAAGTTTTGTGTCAATCTGCAGAAACTCAATCAAGCAATCAATCAATCTTTATTTATATAGTGCCAAATCATAACAAACGTTATCTCAAGACACTTTACAAAACATTAGCAGGTTGATACCTGTTAATGTTAGAGTATTTAGTTATTTTACTAACAGAGACCCAACATCAAGACAGGATAGGGAATCTTATCTCATCTTGATCCACCATGAGTGAAGCACTTTGCAGCAGCTTTTAGTAAGTTACAGTGGAGAGGAAAAACTTCCCTTTGACGGGCAGAAACCTCGGACAGAACCAGACTCATGTTAGACAGCCATCTGCCTCCACTGTGTTAGGGTGAGAGAGAAAGAGAGAGACACTGACAAGGAGAGAGAGAAGAAAAATTGGAGAACTGTCAAAGCCACAGCAGCAGGAGTCAGGTCGTCCCACATCAGCTGGTAGATCCACAGCAACAATCCAGATGAACCTACAAACAAGCTCAGAGACTCCCAGAGGATCATGGTTAATAACTATAAGAGTGCATTAAGATAAAAGTTAGACTGACAGATAGAGGAGAAAGGGAAACAGAAGCCTAGTGTGTCAGTTCCCCCCCCCCCCCGACAGTCTAAACCTATAGCAGCATAACTAACTAAACTGATCGAAACTGGAGCGAAAATCATTGCTGTCATGGAGCTGGAGGTTCTAACTATCTTTCACTCCTTTCTCCTCCCTTCCTTCCATAGAAAAGAGAAATGCAAAGAAAAGGCTCTCTCAGGACCATCCAGATTTTGCTGCTCAGGAGCTGAGCTGGCAGCCTGAAGCCCCCGTCACTGACAGTCCCTCAAAACTGTGTCCCCCCCCTCCTCAAGTTCCTCTCATCCAGCCTAAGACTGAACCAGAGGAGCAGGAGAGTGAGTCAACGAACTCACGCCACACGCATTCAACTGTGGTGAAAGAAGTTTTTGGTGAAGATCGCTGACTTAATGCTCTGTCTGTTTGTAGTTTTTCCAGTGCATGTAAAAGTGGAGGAGGTGGAAGTGGAGATGGAGACCCCCACCTCTGATCCTGGAGCCTCTCTGAGGGTGATTAAAAGCGAGGACACAGGGGAGCAGAGCGAACCGGGACGACTCAGGGCACCAGAGCCGGGCTGCTCCAGAAACAAAAGGGATGAAGCAGCAGAAAGAGGACGGGGAGAAGTCTGCTTCGTAGAAGAGAGTTCAAATGTTGAAAACAGAAGAGAGGAGAGGGAAGACAAAAGAAACAGTGGAGCAGGTAGCAGTCCAAATGCAGGAGATACCCAGAGAGATGTTGATAATATTGTGGAGATCAATGTGCAGCACGTGACAGAGGGAGCTGCAGAGAAAATAGAAAATGCGCAGATATCTGAGTAGTCAAAGAAGACATATAAAGATTAAAAAAAAACATTTATATGCAAAGAGAAGCAGAACAAATGTACATGGAGCCAAGAGAAACAAGTCTTTTTTAGTTAAAGCTAACACTCATTTCTGGATTTAATCCTGGCTGATCCAGCAGAAAGTGTCAAGAGTTAGTGCAGATACCTGAGAGCTGACACGTAACGGTAAAGTTGTATGTCACAAAGGTTTTTTGTAAATCACTAAGTCATGGATAGTATGACAGAGATTATGTCCACTTTATTAAAAAGAAAAACCTCATAAATTTACCAGAATGAAGTCACAGATTTACAAGAATAAGTTCATTAATTTACAAGAATAAAGTTATAGATTGACAAGACTTAAAGCTGTAATTTTACAAGAACAAGTACAAGATGTATGAATAAAAAGTCGCAAATTTACAAGAACAAAGTCATTAATTAGTAAGTAAATAAGTTGTAAATTTGTTGGAATGAAGTCATAAATTGATTAGAACAAAGTCGTAAATTTACCAGAATAAAGTCATAGATGTTATTCATGGATTTTTGTTAATTAATGACATCATTCTCGTAAATTAAAAAACATGAATCTCATAAATTTTTGACTTTATTATCATAAATCTGACTTTATTCTTGTGAATCAATGAACATTAATCTCATAAATTTATGACTCATTCTGATAAATTCATAACGTTATTCTAGTGAGTTGATACCTTTGACTCCATTCTCAAATCTATGACTTAATTCTTGTAAATTTATGACTTAATGTTAGTGAAGTTGCAACTTTATTCCTGTAAATCTATGATCTAATTCTTGTATATTTGTGACTTTATTCTCATAAATCTATCTGACCTGTAAATTTATGAGATTAACCCCCAAAATGTTACTTTCTTTTTCTTGTAATGTTGCCCGAACCATCTGTCTGAAAGATAGGTCATTTTTATGGAGTGCAGGAATTTCACTGCTAATTTAAATTGCAATTGAAGTTTCTGTTCCCACATAAATCAACACTTTCCAGACAACCCAGAGATGCTCTCTACGTGTTGTCTCACATGACTTCATGGCAGGAGACACTGCGCCTAAAAGCTCAGAGTAGTAAATGGGTCCTGCAGACAGACTCTCTGCTTCACGCCTGTTTTTGAGGATGTGGATGTTTGTGTTCACACATGTTCCCTCACAGAATGATGTGGATTTGTTAAGGTTGAAGTTCATGTGTCAGAGACTCTAATGACCAAACCTGAGGAATCAGATGATCTGGATTTGATGTGTCGAGTGGAGTGGAGCATTAAAATGTATCAATCACCACGATGTAAACTACCTCATGCTGAAATTATTTACACCATTATTCAAGTGTTACATTTTTGTTTTGCTCTGTTTTGTTCACAAACATGAACCATCTTTTACATGGCAGACAAGGATTTGTTATACAGTTTTATTTTTCTTTTTTCATTTCTGAATGTGCTTATACTTGTAAATGTGTCATTAAAGAAAATATTGTCGTCCAACTTTCTGGTATGACTAAATCATTGTTTATTTACATTCAGCTATTACAGGCTAGTCACTTAAAATTGGGCAAAATCTAAATATGGGTCAATGACGTGATGTCCCTTTTTTGTGTCCGAGTGCAATATTTCCTTCCATCATGAATTGAGTATTTCATCACATGTATTTCTTTATTCTATGAAACCTGTGTTATTTGAACACATCTTTAAACTATTAAAATATAACATGTTTTTTTGTGTTTTGGTTCCCCAAACCCCCAAAATGTCAGGTGGTGCAACCGTCCTGACAAGTATCCACAGTAATTAAACTCTAAAAATTGAATGTCAGTTATTGTAAATGGAAATTAAAAATACAGTGACATTATTTTATGCTTGAACCTTTTTAAATAAAACATTCTTTGCAAATAAAAAGAATTTTAAAGCTGTTGAGAAATGTAAAAAAACTTTTGTCCCATAATTTTCACCTTGTCAAATGTCAGGGTGGTGCAACCGTAACATTAGACTTTTATTTTAAAGTGAAGAGAATAAAACAGGAAACAGGAAACTGCATCAGCCAGAGGAGCCCAAATGACATTTGTGACCAAGTGGAAAAGTTTGTAGATTTCTCTGAAATACTGATAAAAAAGGTTTTTTCACTTCATTGGTGACTGGAACAATTTCCATGTCAGGTGGTACAACCAATGTAATAATGTGAAATGTCATTTTAATATCAAATTATTTATCTTATTCACAAATAAAAGAAATGAAACACACAAAATGAAAATGTATGAGTCACTACAGACACTTGAGAGATACTTGCCAATAATTTCACACAGAAAAAATAACAGGAACATATAAATATATTTTCATGTATTTGGTTGCACCACCTGACATTTTTGGGTGCTCAAATTAAAAATACTAAAAAATAATGAACCTAAAAACTTTGAAATGTTGGTCAACTACTGAAATCTGTTAGAAAACATAATTCTTCTCTCAGAAATATGTTTTTTTATCCATTTTCAAAGACCTTTTTAAAAATAAATTTTTTGACCCTCTTTTTGTCATTGACCCATATAAAATGTTTGTGGTATCCATGGTTACCACTGATCACAGTCGTCCTTCCTCCTGCATACTGACTCTTACGAGATTTTACTCAAGTAGTTGCACAATTCTAGCCCTAATGGAAACACTGTGAGGGTGCAATTGTACCTTAACTAGAAACATTGATTTTATTTTGCAATAAAGTGTAATGGAGGAGCACAGATGGTGATTAGGTGGAGCTCCCTGAGGTTCACCCTCACAGCCCAGTTTGGAATCCAGCCTGTTGTCACTCTACCTCATGTCATTCCTCAACCTTTACCCTGTTTCCTTCACTATCCACTGCCCCTTTCCAATAAAGGCACAAAAGCCCAAAAAATAACCATAAAAAAGTGTGATGGAAGCACAGCTACTGACATGGTTCCAGTTTCTGAACCCAAATGTGACCAACCAGTATGGTCACACCAGAAAAAGAGTCAGTTCAGAACCTGAAAATTAGGCTCAGGGCAAAATCCAAAATAAGTTGGGGAACAGGAACACAAATCATGGATGTGTCTTATCTGTAGTGATAAAAAGAGAGTCATTAGGAAGAAGAAGAGCGTGCAGTGGTCGAGTGAAGAGATGAAATGTTTGATGGCAGTTTGGTTCAGAGAATTTTATTAATCACCAGTCATGTTTGTTTTATTGATGGTTCTTTTTTTACATTTTATACTGAGAAAGACAGTACTTAAGTTTTAAAGCAGAAATTTGTTGACTGTTTTTAGTTCTTATTCTATATAAAACAGCCATTGATAAAGCGCATTTTGTTAATCAAACACTTTTCTAACAAACTATGACATGGCATTTTTCTCAGCCATTCTATATCAAAACAAAAACAGTGCACATAAACTAGAAGAGCTGTCTGTAAGTGGAGTGGTAATAAAAGATATGTACAGCTGAGATTATTTTTTGTTAAACAAAAAAATAAAACTACATCAAAACCCTGCAGCTTTACCAGTGTGTAGTTTACTTTGACTTCAGTAACACTGAGTAACACCCTCACACTTTCATTCCTCTTAAACTGGGATGAACGTGAGCTGGTTGGCTAGAAAGCACCAGGGTTTTGAGACCGTGGTGTTGTGGAAGCCCTCACTGTGGTCACTAAAACCCAGCATGAGGCCATGACAGCAACATTTTTGGAAATAGCACTAACGCTAACAAATCTGCTTCTTCTTAGATGCTACAACTGCTCAGGAGCTGGATGAGCTACAAATGCTAATCTTTGGTTAAGAAGCAGTGCCGTTCTGGTGACAGCATGTTTATGTCACTGCAGACCTCCAGGATGAGTTAGAAAGAACTTCTTGGATTGCTGATAGAACAGATGGCAGTGAATCCACCTGTATGTAGATGTGAAGATGTGAAGCAGCTTCAGAGTCTGCAGAGGTCACAGTTTTAGACTTTCACTGGAGCGTCTTAAAGAAAGCAGCAGGTTCAGGCCTTGCTCTGTGTCTTGGTGGTTTTCTTGGCTGCAGCTGCTTTGGTGTTGGGAATCTTACGAGTTTTGGATTTGGATTTCATCATCTTGACCTGGCGGATGCCGTTCAGGTGCATTGGCTTGGGTTTGGTGGCCTTGGCACGAAACCGTCCAAACCCCCACTGCCACCCCCGCCTCCCCTCCGAAAGTGGGGGCCCTGTCCGAAACTTCTGCACCTGTAGAAACTGGGACGCCGGGGAGTCGAGTCCCCCCAAGCGTGTCCACCGAGCTTGGAAGTCCAACTGAAAAAGTTAGGTAGATCTACTTCTTCTTGTTAGTTATAAATTCTGAAACACTTTCATCTCAGATCAATATGTTAAATAAAGACTGATGGAGTGTATTTGATACTTTGAATTTCATTCAGGTGCTGCTCAAAATGTAACAATTTGGAAAAATTTCATTTCATTTTTTGGTGAAGAAGAAATGTAAAATACTGTGGACTTATTAAAAGTGTTGCAAGAATTTCAATTTTGCCAATCTCTAAAAACACCCACTGCCCCCTGACACCCCTATTTAACTGTCAATATAATAATAATAGTAATAATAATAATAATGATAATAATAATAATAATAATAATAATAATAATAATAATAATAATAATAATAATAATAATAATAATAATAACAATAATAATAATAAATTTTATTTATAGAACGCTTTTCTGAATACTGAAAGACGCTTCACAGACATTAAAAACATCAAATAACACAACACAGTAATGATAACAATAATAATAACCTATAACAATGAAAACAAGACAAAACAAAACCATGGGACACATTTAAAAGCAGTTAGACATTAAAAACACTTTTAAAAAGATGCGTTTTGAGGAGGGTTTTGAATGTGGATGAGTTTGGACAGGCTCGGATGTGTTGTGGTAAATATGATGCCAAGGCCTGGTTAGCCCAGAATCTTTTAAAGCTCAACAAGGAAAAAACAGAGGTTATGGTGTTTGGCTGTGCCCCCTTCGACCTGGGACCCCTCACAGAGTATGAGGGCTATAAAGTCACCGGCCTTGGCATCACCGTAGACAGTGATTTTAAATTTGACAAACAGGTAAACTGTGGTTTAAAATTGTTTTTATCATCTTCGTCTTTTATCAGGAGTGAAACCGTTTGTATCTTTTAACCTTTTTGAACAGATCTTTCATGCTTTTATTTCAAGTCGACCGGACGACTGCAATGCACTTTACTCAGTTGTCATCATTTTATATTGGTTCACTTATCTGATGGTTTCTTTTATTGTTTTTATGTTTCTATGTACAGCATTTTGGGGACATTCTTATTGTTTAAATCAGCTCTGCATGGAGAATACGCAATAATCACATTCTAGAGTGCCCAATCTAGAAAGCAAAAACAAAGATTTAGGCCCAATCCCAATGTCCCCCTACTTTCTACCCCCAGCCCTCATCCACTACCACTTTACCCTCGAAATGAAGCCATAAGGGGGAAGTGCTTTGTAATCTTCCCTAAACTGGCAGAGGTGCTCATCAGATACACTCCTGATGAACATTTACAGACCAGTTGAAAAATTGAACCAATTTACATTTTGCATAGTTGGATCTTAAAATGATTTAAGTAGAGTTTCAACATGCAAAAAAAAAAAAAAAAAAAAAAAAAAAAAAAAAAAAAAAAAAAAAAAAAGATAAATGAGAGTGAGGACAGAAAAAGTGATGAAAGTAAATTATTGAAAACGACAATCAAAGGATAATCGTCTGTTCATCAGCTGATCAAAAGTCTAAAAGTACTGCTCCGAAAGCCCCGAAAACCCCTAAAATGGGAATTAAAGTTTAAAAAAAGGACTCAGTAATGAGGAGTGTAGTGGCGTGTATAAGTCACAAAGAACTGCCGGCATGGCAACTTGATTCCAGACGCGAATGACGAGTTGTTTCTTGTTTTTCTGAATTTTTATTCACAGGGTTTTGACAACAGATACGTCATACGTCATACGGTAGAAAACTATGAGCTCTCATGCCTGCCACAGTTCTGTCTCAATCAACCCTAAGAGGCATCACACGAATATAAGGGGAGGCATAGAGAGGGAGGAGCCTAATCTACATAGACATTTAAGATTAACTTAAATTTGAACACAATGGCTCTTACAAGGAGCTTAGATGAAGAAAATGCGAGTGTTTCCAGGAAGTTAGTGTGTGAAGTGCTGCTAATGTCTGGAACTGACGTCCATTTTTGTAAACTTCCCTCTCCATCCATCCCATAATGTTCTCACTGTGATTTAGATCAGAAGAACAAGCAGGATGCTCCAAAAGAGTGAGATTATTCCTCTGGAAGGAGAAGTCCTTTGTGAACTGTTGTCCTGTTGAAAAACTCAGTCACTAACACACAGAGCAGGGCCCTCAGTCATGAAGGATGCCCCCCTGCAACACCTCCACATAGCCAGCTACTGTTTGGCGCCCCTGTACAACCATCAACGCTATTGTTCCTTTTGTCTCTGTCTTTCAATCATTTCAGCCACTGAGTAAACTCAAACTTGTGACGTGTCCAAAAAAGATTCAAAAGGGTCCATGATCAGTATAAGGGTGTTTATTGTAACAAAATCCAGATCCAAAAAGAGTCCACAGGCAGTTAAACAACAAAGGAAAAAATAGTGGTGGGTGCTAGTCACATCTCCATCGCATGACTGGGTATAAAAAGATGAGATGGCTCTGAAAATGGTGACGAGGGTCAACAAAAAATGTTGAGCTCTTTCTTTGTTCTAAACAAAGGTTTCCCATGCATTCCAGATGAGAGGTGGTCATTTTTGCACCTGGTAGAAATGTTTCTCTCATCCTTACACTGCAGTGGTATGAAGATGTTATTTGGCTGCATTGTATTCAAGTCCTCTTTTTCCCAAGGAGTTGGTTTTTCATTGGTTATTAGTCGTTAATAACCAGGTTATAAGTTACAATTTTAGGATGATTGACAGCTGCCACGAGTGTGTAATTTTGTTTTGATTTTTTTTGAGGATATAAGACACTTAAGGAAAGAGAGCTGAAAAGAGATTAGACCTTTGAAAGAAAAATATATTTATGTTTAATGCTTTTTTGTAACTCAGTTACACTCAAATTCTCTACCGCACAGACTCTGGCTGCACAATTCCAGTAACAGGGTTTTTCTGACTTTAAAACCATACAATGGTGAAAGGCGGAGCTACACTGTCCATCCTGTACACAGACGATGGTCTAACCCAGGGGTTCCCAAACTTTCCCGCCTGTGACCCCCAAAATGGCAGCGTTAGAGACTGGCGACCCCCTGCTGTGGTACAACACTAAAGGGTCAATCCAAAAACAGACAAAAACAAACAACCCCCCAGGATACTTCATTTAACTGATCAGTAGAAAATTCACCGACTAATGTGCACTTTGCTGTGTTCACTGCATCAAGCTTCAACAAAGAAATGTGAAAAATAGATAAAACATTTTCTGTTTGCATAATTTTATATTATCTTTAATCCCTATTTTTACTTTTATTCTTACAATAATGGATAAAATGTGGAATTGTTCATGGTTTTCAATTTTGGGCCACATTTCACGACCCCCTATCAATGTCTCGCGACCCCCCAAAGGGCCCCGACCCCCACTTTGGGAACCACTGGTCTAACCTCAGCAGTGATGGTGTTGGGTTGTGAGAGGTTTTGATTATGCAGCTCAACAATTCGAACCACCACGTTCAAAGAGAGAAAACTATTTTAAACTTTATCATCAGGAGGTCATGATAGTGTGAATACCTGACAGAAAATCACCTTCAATCCACATTTTTGAGCAGATTTTGTCTTTGAAAGGCTGTGGTCTTAAACTTTTGATCAGCTGATGAACAGAATATTTACCTTTAATTGTTCTTTTCAATAAATCACTGATTCGTTTTGTTGTCTCAATCTCATTTCTTCTTTTTGCATTTTGAAACTCTTAACAGTATAAAATGTAAATTAGTGCAATTTTTTCAGATGGTCCAAAGGTTTTGATGAGGAGTTTACACTGTAGTTAAAGAAGAATCCTGTTAAATATTGTACATGACTCTGGATAATAAATTTTCTATCCATAAAATCAGCTTTGAACTGCTCTAAATACTCAAAGACACAAAAATCAAACCCAGTTTTGTTTAGATGCACTTACAGGCGAAGCGGCAGCAGGGGGCAGTCACACATCAGAGGGTTATCAGCCAGGTTAATCACTTCCAGGGAAGTGAAAGGGTGGAGGTCAGGCACCTCCTCCAGCTGGTTGCCTTCCAAGAACAGACTCCTCAAGCCTGAACCAAGACCTGCCAGAGAGTTCTGTGACATCTGAAGGAGAGGATCAGACAAAACAGTGTTAGAGGCCTTTTTAAAGTCAGAGAGGAAATGAAGGGATGATGAGGTGTCCTCTCACTTTCTCCAGCCCCATGTCATTCAGATAGAGCTCCTTCAGCGACCCCCCCAACGGCTGGAAAGCATTTGGCCCCACCCAGCGAACAGGATTCCTAGAAAGCCTCAGGTCTCGCAGGTTTCTGGTCTTGCTCAGCGCCTCAGTGGGCACCTCCTGGATCTTGTTTCCACTCAGGTGGAGCGTGTCCAGGTCCCTGCCCTGGTCCAGAGCTCTGGGTGACACCTGGGTGATAACGTTCCCTGTGAGATAAAGCGCTCTGAGACCCTCTGCTCCTGTCAAAATGTCTGCCTCCAGCTTAGTGATGGTGTTGTTCTCCAGGTGGAGCGCCAGCAGACTGGGCACCAGTATGAAGGCTCCTCTGGGGAAACTGGTGAGGCGGTTCTTCTCCAGGTGGAGGTAAGTCAGCTGAGGGAGGCCTGTGGGTGGAGATTATCGACATCAAGTCACAGCTTTTAAGTTACAATGTTGTCACAAAGGCCTTTTCTGTGTTATGTTCCACCTTTAAAGGCATCAGAGCTGAGGGAGGTGAGGTCATTCTCTGACAGGTACAGGTAGATGAGTCCCTTCATCCCATTGAAAGCCCCGCCCTCTACCTCCACAATCTTGCAGCGCTGCAGATGCAGAGACACCACCTGGGCAACACCCTGGAAGCTGTTACTGGGGAGGTAGTGGAAGTGGTTTCCACGCAGGTCAAGGAGACGAGTGGTGGGGGAGAAACCTCGAGGAACTTTGGTGTGACCACGGTTCTCACATGAGGAGTGATGTGTCTCAGCCTGAAGACACGATGGGGGGGTGAAGACAGAAATGACAGGCTATTATAAACCATCTCAAAAATCAACATATTCATCAGACAAAGTTGTGACTTTGTGCCCTGTACAAAAAAATGTTGTGCCATAAAAAACCAAGCCATGCTCAGGGTTTCAGCCTCAATGTTTGACAGCATTGTAATCTATCATAGAGCTTTTCTTTTTCTTAATTACCACACCTCCAGAATCAGAATCAGAATCACTTTATGGTCTTGTCAAGGGAAATTAGTATTGCAGCTGGAACACACAAAGGACAAGGTAGACAATGACAATAAGACCCAATTAAATGTCTAAAATACAGAAATAGTAAAACAACCCAATGTCAAATAAGAGACACAACAAGAAACACCGTACATACACAAAAGTACGAATCATGTTCAGTCCAGAGCTCATACCAAAAATGATAACATTCAAATAAATGCAGAAAAGTGCAAAGTGTGAAAGTGCAAGTAGGGCAGCATTGATAATAGTGCAAAAGCAACATGAGCAACCAAAAAGCTAATTGCCATTAAGTAAATGAATTGCACTGGGGATAAAAGAGCCCTGAAATCTTTTAGTCCTCCTCCCTAAAACAATGACCAGAGGGTAAAAGCTCAAACTCAGCTTTAAGCAGATGATTACAACAATCTAAAATGACATAAACCTTCCTCAGACCTGTCTGTTATAGATAAACATCAGCCCCGCCTGCTGAGTTCTGGAGATTTTTCCAGCTGTTCGAACCAGAGCGCCAAGACGATTCCTATTGGACAAGTTCAGGTTTCCAAACCAAGCAACAAAACAAAAGGTAAAAACAGATTCAATAACACTTCTGTAAAAGAGAGTCATCATCTCGGAAGACACCTGGAAGGTTCTCATTTCCCTCAGAAAGAAGAATCTTTGCTGAACTTTTTTGGAGGTGACATCAACATGAGGTTCAAAACAGTTTATCGAGAACCATCAAAACAGTTTATCATGGAGAACCATCAAAACACAGTTTATCATGGAGAACCATCAAAACACAGTTTATCATGGAGAACAAAACACAGTTTATCATCGAGAACCATCAAAACACAGTTTATCATCGAGAACCACACCCACAACCTCCAGTCATTTTAGTCATTCGCATAAGTAAACTGAAGGTCACTGAAGCTACCGATCATTCAGTAAAGTTTATTTTTTCCTTAAGAAATGCCCAAATGTTTTAGTCTGAAGTGTGATCACAGTAGGAAACGCCTCTGGAAATAACCTCATAAATAATCACAAGGCTGCTATTTGGGTGTAACAGGACTGGATCTGTACAAACATTTACATCTGAGCCATCAACACTCTAACATATGACAAGGACTTTCTAAAACTGGAATGAAGCACTCTATGATGAAGTAGAGGGCCCCAATACAGCGATGAATTAATGCAATGAATCTTTTGAATAACTTTGTTTAGTAAGTTTTTAAGATGAAGCAACTCATTTTTTTCAACTTTGTGTTCAATTTTTGCTGAAAAAAACAAGATTCAATATAAGAACATGGCAAAAGAAATCATCTTCATCTTCATCAATCACCAGGCCCATATCATATGCACCACTTCCTTCTAACAGACATTATAATGTTGCTGCTCAAAGTCTTTCATTCCCTCTGCTATGAAGCTCCTGAGCACAAAACCAAACCCATCTGTCTGACGTACATTTAGAGGACATGATTCTTTTCCTGTCTTACTTATGTTTTTACATTGTCTTGTTTTTACCTTTTTTACTTTTCTCTCTTGTCTGATCTTGTTTATTTTACCTTACTTTTTTATTAGAAGGCTACTCAAAATGTTCTGACACGTTCCTCTATTTATTCTTGTTTCCTTGACAGTCTGATTGTTTGTGTCGTTCACAGCAGCGTGATCGTATGCTGGGAAGCTACAGATGAATTGCCCCTTGAGGAACAAATAAAGTTGTGTGAAGTGAAGTGAACTTACCTCACAGGCACAGTTATCGGGACACTTGACCTTGTTCTCCGGCTCTGCAGTGGGAGGGGGCGTGTTCCTGGTCGCCTCCTCAAACTCTGCCTTCAGCATGGCCTCCTGGCTCTGACAGCGCAGCTCAGGGGGGTGAACAGCCTCCAGGTTCTCCCCTGAGAGATGAGCTGGACCGCTACACGTCCCCATCAGCTTCACCTTACGACGTATCGCCCACTCCCTGCAGAGAGGTCAAAAACAGAAAACACAACCCTCTGGTCAATAAGATCAAAGCACCATGGCAACCATGTCAGCATCATTTCCAAATCCACAAAGGTGTGATCTACCTGAGTGGACGCAGGTAGCAGTTGCAGTTGATGTTGTTTCCAGCCAGGTTCAGTCGGGCCAGATTGGGCGAGCCTTCAGAGAAAGGCTGGATGACACGCAGCTGGTTGAAGCTGATGTCCAGGTGGATGAGGTTGGGGGATTTGGATACAGCTGAGTTGGAAAGATCCTGCAGGGACATGTGGTCCAGGAAGAGGTGGGTCAGCTTAGCCATGGTCACCACCTCCTCCCCCAGGTAAGTCATTGGGTTGTAGCTCAGATCTAGGCGAGTCACCTCAGGCAGTCTGGATAACAGAGTAGTAATGGAGAAAGTCAGTATGAATTAGGAGATTGAGGATCTACTTCATTTTTTTATTCTTAACATGTTTATGTTCCAAATGTTAAAACATCTTATTTATGGAGACTTGGGAATATTATTTCTGCAACTTTTCAGTAGATCAAGCATTTGAATTGTATTACAACCTCAATTCCAATGAAGTTGGTACGTTGTTTAAAATGTAAAAAAATCAAACAAACAAAAAATTATTTATAGATCCTGTTTTACGCTATATTCAATTGAATACACTGAAAAGACATGATATTTATTGTTCAAAAATCACACTTTATTGGGTTTTTTTGTTTTTTTGCAAATATTCACTCATTTTGAATTCGATGACAGTAACACGTTCCTAAAAACTGGGACAGGGGCAAAAAAGGACTGGAAAACACTGAAAAAACAGCTGTTTGGATCATTCCACAGGTGAACAGGTTCATTGGAAACAGGTGAGTGTCATTATTGGGTATACAAGGAGCATCCCTGAAAGGTTCAGTCTTTCACAAGCAAAGATGGGGGAAGGTTCACCACTTTGTCGACAACTGTGTGAGCAAATAGTCCAACAGTTTAAGCACAATGTTTCTCAATGTACAACTGCAGAAATTTAGAGATTTCATCACCCACACTCCATAATATCATCAGAAGATTCAGAGAATCTGGAGAAATCTCTGTACGTCAGTAGCAGCAAGGCCAAAAACCGATATTGAATGGCCGTGACCTTTGACCCCTCAGGTGACACTGCATTAAACATCCACACCGTTGTGTAAAGGATATTAGCACGTGGGCTCAGGAAGACTTCAGAAAACCATTGTCAGTTAACACAGTTCATCACTACATCTACAAGTGACAGTTCAAACTCTACCATGCAAAGACAAAGTCAGACATCAACAACAGACACAAATGCTGCCGCCAGCTTCTCTGGGCCTGAGCTCATCTGAGATGGACTGAGGCAAAGTGTAAAAGTCTGCTGTGGTCCGACGAGTCCACATTTCAAACTCTTTTTGGAAATCATGGATGTGGTGTCCTTGGGGCCAAAGAAGAAAAGGACAATCCAGATTGCTTCAGCACAAAGTTCAAAAGCAGCATAAGTGACGGTATGGGGGTGTGTTGATGCCCATTGCATCATGGGTAACTGTCACACTATCTGTGAAGGCAGCATTAATGCTAAAAGGCACAAACATGTTTTGAAGCGACATATGCTGCCATCCAAACCACGTTATTTTCAGGGATGTTCCTGATTATTTCAGCAGGACAATGAAACCAAGACACATTCTGCACTTGTTACAACAGCGTGGCTTTGTAGTAAAAGAGTGCAGCAACTAGACTGGCCTGCCTGCAGTCCAGACCTATCCCCAATTAAGATTTGTGGCACATTATGCAGCACAAAATATGACAACAGAGACCTGGGACTATAGAGCAACTGAAGTTGTCCATCAAACAAGAATGAGAAAGAATTCCAGCTCCAAAGCTTCAACAATTAGTGTTCACAAACAATTGAATGTTGCTAAAGGACAGGTTGTGTAACACAGTGGGGAACATGAACCTGTCCCAGCTTTTTAGGAACGTGTTGCAGACATCAAATTTGAAATGAGCAAATATTTGTAAAAGAAAAAAAAGCTAGTTGGTCTTTATTTTACAAAGTGTAATAGTTAAGTAGACTTACCTGGTCATGGTCTCTGTGGGGAAGAACTGAAGCTCATTGTGATCCAGACTGAGACGGTTCAGTGTGAACAGACCAGCAAAGGCCTCAGTGTCCAGGTAGTTCAGAGAGTTGTGGCTGAGACGAAGCCATTTAATGTTCTGCAAACCCTGAGAGGAAAGATGTTGACTGTTCTATTCATGTTCTCCTCACAGCATTTTTTCAGTCTGAAGCTGTGTGTGTGTGTGTGTGTACCTGGAAGGCCATGTTGGGGATGTAGACCAGCTGGTTGTGAGTGAGGGAGAGCAGGTTGAGGAA
>RPOG01003803.1:0-19309 GCA_008086565.1 Thalassoma bifasciatum | reverse complement strand
GACAGGTGAGTCAGGTAGGGAGTGTGTTTGAAAGCACCAGTGGGAAGATCCTGGATGTTGTTGCCTCGAATATCTAATTTCACAGTGATCTATACAAAGAAGGCTACATGTTAGTTAAAAGTTAAATGGAAGTTCTTTTATTTATAGCTTGATGCTGGGGTCCGTGTGTGGAGCAGAAACCTCGTCTATGGTGGGAGGAACTTCGGTCAGGTTCTTGTTGACGCAGGTCACAGTGAGCTGGATCTGGTCACAAACACACTGCTGAGGGCACTTTGCTGTGTGAGCTGCAGGGATGAAGAGGAGCAGGAGGAGCCAGAGGGTGGAAGGACAGAGCTGAGAGTACATCTGAGAGGGAATAATAATAATAAAAAGAAAACATTTCAGTTAAAAACACCTTTCAAAACACTCAAGGACAAGAAGATGAAAATGGGCGAGTGAAATTAGAGGGGTAAATCACTTTGGAACAGATGGATTTCATTTGTTTGATGTGTTTGACACCAAACTGGTTGTGTTTGCAGCAGTGTTTTTCCTTTTTTCTCTGTTCCTGCACGCATCCAACCTGTAACCATGGTCACATTTTTTATACAGGGATTAATCTGTTAGCAGCCCGTAGCATGTCAATGCTATCTGGTGCTAGACCCGAGCTGAGGAGAAGGAGTTAGGACAACGTGCTGGTACTGCTGTGTGAGCTAGTAAGCGACAACATGGACCTGTCCTTCCATCCATCGCTACAGGGAATGAAAGATCTGTCTCAAATAAGATGGAGCAGCTAACAGCGCTAACCAGAGAGAAAACCAGAAAATAATTCCAGTTCAGTCCTGGACCCTGTGGAGTTGGAGGCTGACAAGAGAATTATAGCTAAGCTGTCGTCTCTGATGGACTTTTCTAATTAATCAATTAATTAATTATTTTCTACCTCTACTTTTCTAAGCCCCACTCAGTGGCAGCTTGTTGCAGCAGCTCTGTCTTTGTTGCTCTTTTTAGTTGATACTCATTGTATTATGATTTTTATATATTCTTTGAACTTTTGCTCTGTTTTTTCTTGCATTGCTGCTATGACTGGGAATTTCCCCTCGTGGGACAAATACAGAAGGATCTAATCTAATTTTTTTGATTAGTTTTTTAGATTTTTTTTTTGGGGGGGGGTTATGGATGGCCTTAAAAGTATGGAGGAAGTATGACGGTGATCCTGAATTCAGCCAGGAGCAACAGAAGCGGCTGAAGGACAGGGGTGATGTGGTGAAAGGAGGGGGTTCTGGTGATGCTGCAGGCTGCAGAGTTCTGGACCAGTTGGAGTTTATGGAGGGATTTTTGAGGGGCACCAAAAAGGAGAGAGTTGCAGTAATTAAGGTGGGAGGTGACAAGGCTGAGGACAAGAATGTAGTGTGAGGGGTGAGAGGGGGATGGAGGCAGTTGATATATGGGTCAATGACGTGACGTCCCTTTTTTTGTGTCCGAGTGCAATATTTCCTTCCATCATGAATTGAGAATTTCATCACATGTATTTCTTTATTCTATGAAACCTGTGTTATTTGAACACATCTTTAAACTATTAAAATATAGCATGTTTTTTTGTGTTTTAGTTCCTCAAACCCCCAAAATGTCAGGTGGTGCAACCGTCCTGACAAGTATCCACAGTAATTAAACTCTAAAAATTGAATGTCAGTTATTGTAAATGGAAATTAAAAATACAGTGGCATTATTTTATGCTTGAACCTTTTTAAATAAAACATTCTTTGCAAATAAAAAGAATTTTAAAGCTGTTGAGAAATTTAAAAAACTTTTGTCCCGTAATTTTCACCTTGTCAAATGTCAGGGTGGTGCAACCGTAACATTAGACTTTTATTTCAAAGTGAAGAGAATAAAACAGGAAACAGGAAACTGCATCAGCCAGAGGAGCCCAAATGACATTTGTGACCAAGTGGAAAAGTTTGTAGATTTCTCTGAAATACTGATAAAAAAGGTTTTTTCACTTCATTGGTGACTGGAACAATTTCCATGTCAGGTGGTACAACCAATGTAATAATGTGAAATGTTATTTTAACATCAAATTATTTATCTTATTCACAAATAAAAGAAATGAAACACACAATATAAATGTATGAGTCACTACAGACACTTGAGAGATACTTGCCAATAATTTCACACAGAAAAAATAACAGGAACATAAAAATATATTTTCATATATTTGGTTGCGCCACCTGACATTTTTGGGTGCTCAAATTAAAAATATTAAAAAATAATGATCCTAAAATCTTTGAAATGTTGGTTAACTACTGAAATCTGTTAGAAAACATAAATCTTCTCTCAGAAATATGTTCTTATCCATTTTCAAAGAACTTTTGAAAAACAAGTTTTTAGACCCTCTTTTTGTCATTGACCCATATGTAGATGGAAATATGCAGACCGGGTAGTGTTATTGATGTGGAAGTGAAAAGAAAGTGAGCTGTCCTGGATGACACCCAGACTCTCAACCTGAGGGGAGGGAGACACTGAGGAGCTGTTTATGGTGAGGGAGAAACTGTCAACTTTGTATAAGGTGGTTTTGTGCTGAAGAGGAGTTCAGTTTTATTGCTGTTGAGTTTGAGGAAGTTGGAGGTGAACCAGGACTTGATCTTGGAGAAGCAGTGGGTGAGCGAGGAAGGAGGGAGAGTGGAGTTAGGTTTGGAGGAGAGACTGGTGTCATCCTTGAAACCATAGAAATGGATACCACATTTATAGAAAATATTGCAGAGTGGAAGGAGGTAGATGATGAAGAGGAGGGGCCCCTGGACAGAGCCCTGGGGCACACCTGAGGAGACCGGGGGGGGTGAAGGATCTGAGTTGGATGAACCTAGTGCAGCCAGTGAGGTAGGAATGAAACCGATGTAAGGGGGTGTTGGAGATGGAAGGTGGAGGGTAGGAAATGTTGTTGAAGGCGGCACTCCGATGAAGGAGGATGAAGATGAAGAGTAAACCAGAATCAACTGCAATTAGAAGGTCATTTGTGATCTTGGTGAAGGCTGTTTCAGTGCTGAGGGGGGGCTGGAATTGCACATACAGGTTATTACTGGTGAGATGGGAGTGGAGATGAGGAGCAACAATTTTTTTTTTACTAGTATTTAAAGATGAACGGAGGGTTAGAAACAGGGCAGAGGTTAATGAAACAGAGACTGATCCAGTGTTTTTTTTTCTTTCTTTTTTAAATGGAACAGCTTTATCTTGATTAGTTTTTTATTTATGCCTGAAATTTATGGATGATAGCTGATAGGGAAACTTCAGCAAATGGATAAACAATAAATCATAGACAGGACTCAATTTTTTCAAGTAGACATACATTTGAACTCAACCGCACTCCAACTTCAGCTTTAGCAGTTTTGTTCTCTGATAAAGCACATTGTCCAGTAAAACTACGGCATTTACAGAATATATAATAAATTTTCCAATGAACGGCATCAGACTAAACTCTATTATATCACCCAGCCTAATAATAATGACCTAATCTGAAAATCTCCTCAAGACACATGGATTACTTTGCTTTACTTCCCTCACTAATGCTGCGTTGGATGAAAAATCTCTCCATTATGATGTACTTTTTGGGGATTAGTGTACTTTTGGTCAGATTGGGCTGCCATAGTCTTCACTGGTATGCCTTAAATCCACATTCCCATGTCGGATCAGCAGTCTTGATCCGCAGGAATGGACATGAAAAGCTTCACGCTCCACTCTCTGAGATTCGGAGTCTCAGTGTTGATTCGGTGAGATGGTGCCACAATAGAGGCTCTGCCACTGCTCTGCAAAACCTCTGCAGCAAACTGTGTCAGGAAGACATGACAACAATATGTGTATACGCAATAATTTCAGAAAAATCTGATTCAAACTTGAGTTTTGAGTCAAGTTCTTTAAAATGAAGCCAAATATTTGAGGTGTTCGCGTCACTTTGCGTTTTGTTCCTCAGACCCCCTGAACAGAGAGGGGCTAAAGAAACCAGAGACGGAGGAATTTCCACAGACCGGACTGTTTGTCCGCGTCCCCCCCTGGGATCAGCTCTCCAAACCGCAGAGGAGCAGCCGCGCCGCCGCGCACAAAGACGCACAGTGTCTGTCCACACCGGTGTAGTGCCAAAAAGCGTTTCCTCATGAAAAAAATACAAGCCCACTGGAAGAGATCGTTAAGGAAGAACTCCTCATCAGCTCAGGGAGACTTTACCTGAATGTCTTTGTAACTTGGACAACTTTTCTAACACATTTTGTGTTCTTTCTAAATATTCCAATGTTGCGTAATTGTCGATTTGATCAAGTTTTGGGGGTTAGACACTTGTTAAATTCGAAGAAGACAGCTAATACACAGAGAATGAAAGCAGTTTCTGAGTTTATCTACAAAGGCTTTTACTTTACACTGGGAAAAAATGCGTCACTCATTAATGAGATAACTGAGAAACTTGGAGAGTGCGTTTTTAGTTAAATCTTAAACTTTTCATTTGCTATTCTATCAACACTTATGTAAGAAATATAAATGAGTTAGAACACACATTAAAAGTTGCCTTACTAGCCTACATTCCCTTTTACGCGCAGACTCACCCTGGTTCCGTCCTGGTTCGGTCCTGGGTTGGTCCAGTTGCGTTGACTGTCGCTGACTCTCTCACGGCCTCTTCTCCCTCTGCTGCGCTCCCCCGGCTGTTCCCCCATCCAAAATAAACTCCCCTCATCCCTTCATTCACTGACACTCCCCCTGCCCGACACACACACACCTCCTTTCTCTGTAGACTGCACATCAAGTGTGTTAAAGGAATAGTTGTCCCGAAAAGTGAGTGATGAACTTCTCATCAGGCATGTAGGGGAGACCGGGGACAACAGCACATGGCTGTGAAAGACATTTTCCTCCAATCAGCTGCTCCGGACTGTATGTATAACGGAGGATTAGGGCTACGTCAATAAAAAGAAAGGAATAAATTGTCAGCATTCATCTCGAGGATCTGCATGCATACAGTTGCGGGAGTAAAGTCATAACTTTGCAGAATAAAGTCATAAAAAAATCACTTTAAATATAGGCACAAATTTGAGAAAATAAACTAAAAAATTTGACAGAAAAAAACCATTAACATTAAAAATAACAAAAATGAAATCATAAATTTGTGAGAATAAATTTATTCTCATCTATTCATAAATTTACAAAAAATTAAGTTATGATTTGCCACAATACAGTCATACATTTTCGATGATAAAGTTATAAGAATAGCCATTTATTTGTCAGATTAAGTTCATAAATTTGCAAGTACAAAGTCATCATTTTGGAAGAACCAAGAAATACATTTATGAGAGTGAAGTCATAAATTTGCCAGAATAAAGAAATTAATTTGCAACCATCAAGGCATAAATTTATGAGAATAAAGTCATAAATTGAGGAGAATCAAGTACAAGATTTATGACAATAAAGTCATAAATTAGCCAGAACAAAGTTATGAATATGCCAGAAGATGGTTATTCATTTACAAAAATAAAGTTTTAAATCTGCTAGAATAAAGCCATACATTTAAGACACTTATTATAAAGTTGCCAGAAGAAAGTGATGAATCTGCCAGAAGAAAGTCATAAATTTGCCAGGATAAAGTAATATGAGATTTTAGTGCACAACTTGTCTTGACAGTACTAAGAAGAGGTACACAGACCTTTTTATGAAGTTTTCACAAATTGCCACATCACACAATCATAAGTTTTAGGGCCCTGAAAAGAGACTAAAAACTGCTGGACATTCACTTCTCACCCTCTTTGTGTAGGCGTACTGCTGCTCTACTAATACAACCTTTAAGAATGAAGTTTGTTCTGATTCATAAAATTCATCTCATAAATTTATGACCCATACAACTACATCTTAATGCTCCTAAATCTATGACTTTATTCTTGCACATTTATGACTTTACTCTCTTAAAAATATAACTTTAATCTCGTAAATGTATGACTTTAATGCAAACTGTGAAGAATGCACTTTCTGTAATCACCCTTATGTGCTTTTGACCATTAACAGAAAGATGTTACTTAATTGTACTAGACTTTGGTTTGTCTAATCTAAATTATGTCTAAGTGACACTCAAATGCAAAAAGTGCTGCAGTTTCTCCTGCAACACTGTTTTTAGTTCCCTTTCAATGGGACTAAAAGTCTGTAAACTTATGGACCAAATCATGACAGCACATGGAAAAGAACATTTGTTTGATTGTTATATTTCTGACAGAGCTTTCAGAACAGCTGAGCAGTAAATCATCCGTAAAATGTAAATGCAGTCAAATGGAACTCTAATATAAGTCGAACTGTGACTTTTTTTAATTAACTTCTCCTAAATGTTCATCACCAAACCAGACATGAGGTAAGAGTCATTAAAGTTGTCATTAAGACGTGATATGGATGAGAAAATGAGAGGCTAAGTGATGCTGGTGCTCTGATCTGTGCGCTCATCAACCTGCTCCCAGTGATTCTTTGTCCCTTCTGCTCACAGCTACAGGCACTCAGCACTCACACAAGACACCATGAGCAGCAGTGACTGTGACCAGGCTGATTGTCCCAAAAATTTGTCTCTTTCCCTTTAAAACAGAGCTTTTGCTAAATAAGACATCCAAAAAGCAAATCATCCTTAATCAGTTAGGAAAATGAAGCCAGTGCTGTATTTGACGCTAAGTTGATTCTATCGTAGACTGTAAGTAAAATTGTCCTGTCTCTCCAAGCTTTATCACAGCACTGGATTACAGTTTTACAACAAATTTCAGTGTGATTCATGAGAGCTAAAAGTCACAGCATATCTGCAGCTGGATGTCAGTAAGTGCAGCAAATCCAGACTGTATTGTTAGACTGTGTCAAGCAGACACATTCTCTATTGTTTCCTGATCCTGAATGTTACAACAAAATGTCATCGAATGCATGAAATCTGTGAGATAAAAGTGCCTGTGATCTATTGTTAGCTCCTCTTCCTGTAACAGTGTCAGCTTTTTACACAGTAATTCAAATGGTAAACTCATGTGTTTTTCTATATTTTTGTCATTTGTATCTACGTTTTCTATAAAAATATAAGTCAGAAGAATAAGTAGAAAAATAAAAAATTAAGAGATTCTGTTTGTCCTTCATAAAATGTACAAATCAGGAGTAGAGACGTGTTAAGTGGTTGTTAAAGTCTCTTTTGTTCAAGTGTGACGTGTCCCTGTAGGTTTGGCTGCCGAGGAGGTTAAACTTGGTTCAGTGTGTGTGTGACTGCGTCCCAGTGTTTGTTGATCAGTGTTGGTCGTTGCACTTCTCCTCCAGAGCAGAGCTCAGCTTCTCTGTGGCAGAACCAAAGGACTTCAGAGCATCACTGTTCCTGAAGATCCACAAAGACAGAAAGTGGAGAGTTAGACTTCTAATGCAGCTTTGGCTCCTCCCTGAAAAGTCAAATCGAAAGTAGAGCTGGAGAAGATGAGCCATGATCCTACTTGGATATGAAGGTGTGAAGCAGAGCAGCGTAGTGACGTTTGAAGTACTCCTGCTGAGCAGCGTGCTCCAGACACATCAAGTGGCCCGGAACCACTGAGACCTTTTTCGTCTTCCCCTCTCCCTGAAACACAGAACACAAAGGTGGGAAAACTTAGAAACACGAGTAGAATCAATAAGGTTTCAAACAGAGTGAAGGGCATGATCCATTTTTGGTGCAACTAATATGCAGAATGTCAGATTAACCAAGAGTTGGACTTTTACACCAACATCTAACTGAGTGTAAAAAACAATAAGTGAAAAGTCAGATCAGATTCAGCACCTTGGAGAGAGCACATCACATCACATCACTCACGCCCATATGCTTCTTGCTTACACACATACATGTCCAGATCCTAATCTCAAGTACTGGATTGGGGCTGAGTTTTACATTTTCTAGCGCATTGGTGAGTGAGTAGTAGTTGATGATGAATAATACCAAAAGGGTTCACTGATGAGGAACAGCTTTTTATGGAACATATGAGCTCAACCAGATACAGCAACATCATCTGCTTTACATCACACTACGGTTCAAACTAGGGACACGGTTCAAAAAGAGCAAAAACAAACAAACAGAGAAAAGTCTCTTAGCTTAGCAAAAGTAACTCCTTGGCTTAAATGTCAGCAGAGTAAAAATATACAAAACTAGAAAGTGAAAATAGTCCAACAGCCACAAATGAATAGATTTATGCTCTGTGATTTTTTTCATGTGGTGTTAAACATGACCAAAACATCCTAAAACGACCTGCAGCGTAGTTCACTAACAGTGAAAAGGCTTCTCCATTGTTTCTGGGAATTTAGGAGAACGGATAAATATTGATGGAGAGATGGAGCATCCAGAAAGCTCTGAGGTGCAGGTTTATGCCACACTTTTACAACTATTGAAACAATCTCCTTTCTAGTCTTTCAAAGAAAATAAGTCATCAGCTGAAAATAGTTCAAAACACACAGCAAGAGTCCTTACAAGGAGCAGAAGGAGAGCACACATCACACCTATTCTTAAATCTTTACACTGGCTGCCTGTTGGTTACAAATTCATTTTAAATTATTTTATTGTTTTTTTCAAAGCACCACATGGTCTGGAACCAGACTACATTTCAGCGATGCTTTTAGTTTCTCAATGGAGTAGTCTTGCAATTTATACCTTAACCCTTGGCCCACTATTTTTATGACTATGTAAGGCATTTAAGAAAAAGTTAAATTACAGTGTCACCCTTCTTTAAACTGCACTCCCTACCATATTCAAAACCAGAGTCCCTGCAGGTTTTAGCAAGTCAAATTTAAGACTTTTTAAGACCTTTTTAATGCCACTTTGAATGAAATTTAAGACCAAAAACACTATAAATATGGTTGAAGGTTGGAAGATCCTGCTGTATTACAACCAAATCATAACATGTCACTCAAGGAGACTCATCCGAGTTAACTTTTTGTTGGTTTATTGTACGTAAAGTGATCCTCAGTGCTCTTTGGTTAACAGCTGGATATAAAAGTGTAAAGGCGACCCATAGTCGAGGATGCCCTGACAAATTTAAGACCTTCGAGTAATTTAGTTAAGACCAGAATGTAGAATTTTAGTTAACTGAAGACTTTTTAAGGTCCTCGTTTTAAATACATGAATTTAAGACTTTTTAAGGGGTTGTAGGAACCCTGAAAACTGGACAGGCTTTGGTTCACAATTTCACAGAAAATATTAACATAAAAAAACAAAGGCAGCTTTCTTTATGCTTCTTTTCACTACTTCCTCATGAATCAGTTCTTATGTCTGACTGACACAACTGGAATCATTATCTTGAAAATTAGGGGTAATATTAGGTTTTATGTTGTTGGAATATAGCACCATACATGGCACAGAGTTTACTTGTAAAATTAATGAACTCTCCTAATGAAAAATGTTGCCTATCTAAAGTAGCTGAGCTATTCTACAAATAGGGCAGATAAGGTGAATGAATCAAACGCACCCTTCCCGATACTGTGTGATTGAGAATCAGCTGACAGCTCTCAGTGGATCAGTCTGAAGACAAACAGTGGAATTATGTCTCCTATTCAGACCCTCAGAGTTAAACTGAACACCTTGAAATAAACAACCACCTATTAAAAAAAAGATCTTAATGTGACAGAGCTAATAGTTCAGCACAAGCACATTAGCTCATTAGCCCATGCGTGCCTCAGGTGATGAGGAGGATTGACAGTAAGTGTTCTCCCAAACTCTGATACAGAGACGTCATGTTGAAGCAGCTAAACCGTGAGCTAAATGCACTGAAACTGGTGATTAGATGCTGCTTTGCGGCTTTGCTGTTGTTTTGATGGTACAACGTACAGAAACTCAGACAGTTACATTGGTTTGCGTATTGACAGTGGCCTCCTGTGCCCCTCTAAGCGCACAATGGAGTGCGTGTGAGAGGCCCTGATCCAGACTGACATGTCTTCAGGGATCTGCACATAACCTCAGAAAAACTCGCTGAGTTATACAGAGCTACATTATGAATATAAATCCTGCATTTCTAGCTTAAGACCTGCAGAAACGGAATACTTTGTGAGAAATACCCTCAGACCTGAGTTGAAATTTTGGCCCCGTAAAACGAATAGTGATTTTTTTTTTCCAAGAAATTTCCAAACGCCTGAAATCTGGCCCCACGCCTAAATACTTAAAGCCATGCATTAGTTTTTAGTATTGAG
Organism: Thalassoma bifasciatum; assembly: GCA_008086565.1. Lineage (NCBI taxonomy): Eukaryota > Metazoa > Chordata > Actinopteri > Labriformes > Labridae > Thalassoma > Thalassoma bifasciatum. The sequence goes on along the minus strand of RPOG01003803.1, from coordinate 9,163 downwards.
ACACTAACAGGAGGGTTTGTTTGTTACGAAGAGTTGCATTCAGGAAAGTCTCAGATTTGAACCTGCTGGACTGAATGTGCACAAGTTCAAGGGACCTCACACATGAGAGCAATTTTTTTTCACCAGTGCTTTTAAGAGACATAAAAAGTGTTCAGCTTTACTTTCTTGCCTCTTCTGCCTCTCAATCAGATTCTTCCTCTGCAAACTCTTGTCTGTGACTGGGACTCATTATCGGCTGATATTCAATACAAAAACTTGCTTCTGCATCAGGGCAAAAAGTGCTGATTGGCATTCTATGAATTTCCATATAAAAAGCAAACAACTCTCTCATCAATATCTGATATTTCTATCCATGAAAAATTTTCCAGAGCAGCCCTGTACCTTCATGAGCCCCATCATGACCAGCAGTGTGGAGAGAAAACTGTACGAGTGGAGGTCTGATCCTGAGAGAATCTTCTTCAACACAGCGTCTGTGAGACAATGAGACAACAAAGGCATCAGTGATATCACTCTTTAGAGAAGTGCATCTTTAACTTGTCATCAGTAGAAGAAGAGGAAGAACTGTAGTCACCCATAGATTCAAAGACAGCAGTCTGGGTTTCTGGATCCTCGCTGTGTAAAGATGCAATTGTCAGGAAAACTTGAGCTGCTTTGTGAGGGTCTGATGTATCCACCTGGTGAGAGAAGAAAACTTTTAGTCACTGCTTTTATTCATTTTGTGAGGTTGCTGGAGTTGTGAGACCTGCTGGGAGACGTTAAATTTACTCGATTGTCATTTTTACCTCTTGTCTCAAGTTGGTTCTCATCTCCCCCAGCTGAAGGAGTTTCTCTGCAGAGGGGCAGCTGAGGAAAGACACGATCTCTGCCTGAGAGAGGACACAAAGTCACATTCATCTCTTAAAATATTGGTCATTGTAAAATGCGACAAACACTGTACCAGAGTTCAAAGATTGAAGAGTCAGATGTAAGAAGTGTTTCTGTCTCACCGGGCTCTGGCTTTTCTCCGGGCTGTCGTCTTTTCTTGGAATTCCATTTTCCTTGACGATTTCGCAATCCTCATTGTCATCATCCTCATCAACGCTAGCATCATCATCATCATTATCATCTTCTTCTTCTTCCTCATCCTCCTCATCAGGCTCACCCTCATCATCACTGCAGTGACACAGACAGAACACTGGGACTTTTGGTAATGCACTTGTTTGTTTCAGATGTAAATTTATTCTAAGTTTTCCTTATTTATCAACAAAGAACTCATCGTGACACACAGACACACACACACACACACACACACACACACATTACCTGAGTGATGCCAGCAAGTCTCCTTTGTCCATGTTCTCCATAACTTCCTTTAAAGCCTCACAGCCCTCCTCTCCAAAGCAGTTACCTGTTATCAAAAACAAGTCTATAAAAACTATTTGCACAACTTTAAAGGGAACCCTGACTGTAAGGACTAATAGGCATAAATATGCTTAAATGTTTGTCTCAAACTACAATTTGTTGTTAAAAGACATAACAAATTGTTTTTTCTTTAAAAAAAATACAGTTTAAAACACAGTTTTTATCCTTCGGGCGCAGCCATTGTTTTACTGCCGCAATGCATTCTGGGTTGATGATGTAGATTGGTTGCTTGGTGCCGAGCATCTGGATTTCGCCATTTCCTCACTACTAGTCGCCGTAAATCACTAGGTTTCAGGAGGGAAAAAAACATAATAATGCCACATGTGGCTGCTTTTGGGTGCACTTTTCAGTCCAAAGGAAACAAGGAGACTGATGTTAGTCTGCACAGCTTCCCAAAAGACAAGAAAAGAAGGAAGTTGTGGGAAATCGCTTGTGGGCGTAAACAACTTCCCATGGACCCGCGGCTATGTTCACGCCACTTCTCCCCAGAAGCATTTACTGCATTTAGCCGGCCCATGCTGATGAAAGAGCTGACAGGTGTGGGTCATTATAAACGGAGACTAAAGTCAAATGCTGTGCCGACTATTTTCCTACACAAACCCACAAAACTTCCTCAGGAAACCACTGAAGTCCGCTCCAGGACTTATATGATCCTGTATGAGATCCAGCCCGGTGCAACCATATGACGTCACTACCCAGATGTTATTGCAGCGTAAACAACAATAGCGGCCTACAGGTGAAAATATTTTTTCAAATTTTATACAAACTAAGATATTTTGACAGATTTTATTATGGTTCTTATGTAGCTGGTAAAAACACTGATCATTTAGTAAAATGACGTTCTGGTAGCCAGGGTTCCCTTTAAGGGACTTGAACCTAGAGAGGAAACATCACATAGATACTGATACTTCAGTCATGCTTCTGTAGGTTGCTTACCGTTCAGATCCACTTTCTCCAGGTGAGGTTTGTCTCTTACAGCCTGAGCCACCACCAGAGCAGCTGCCTCTGTGATCTCACCAAATGACAAATTCAGCTCCTGAACAGGAACAGAAAAGTACTGTTAGAGCAGAGTTCATAAAAAAAAAAAAAAAACAGAAAAAGAACACATCTGGGGTGTGTTGATGAACTAACCCTTAGGACTGGTAATCCTTCCCTGAGAATGGCAGCGAGGGCGATGGCGCCCTCTGAGCGAACCAGACAGTCACCAAAGTTAATCACCTGCACATTCCTCAGGAGCCTCAGCGCCTGCATGGAGGACAGATTCAGCTCAGAGACACTTGATTTAAACATTCTGTCTTCATATCCACCATTCTTTTTGGGAACGTCAAACAGGCCTCACCTGTGCCATGGCCAGCGCGCCCTTCTTGGTGAAGGTGTTGTCGTTGAGGTTGAGGACTCGGAGCTCCGGGTTGTGTTGCATGGCTGAAGCTAGCGCTGTCACACCAGGGTAATTAATGCCGTTCTGTGGCATGTGGACTTCCTCTAGGCTGCCCATCAGCTGACAGGGAATAAAAAACAGGGAGGAAGATCAAGCATGAACTTACGGTGAAGATACCCCATCTTTGAAGTGAGACGGAAAGTCAGGATGAGCATTGAACTGTGCAGAATGGAAGTTAATGAATCCTTCAGCAAAATACGGAACATTTGGAAGCTGTACACAAATAATTTTCTGAAATTTTTCCCCCATAAATCAACTGGCAAACGATTGGGAATGTCTTAATTTTCTTTCTTGTCCAACTTATTCAATTAACAAACTTCTTAGCTCCATTTTTTTTGATTTGTAGGAGTGTTATTTGAGCACAGATGGCCTAGTGGTCTCGGTCCTGCTCCATGAGGTCCGCCCTCACGCGTGTGGCCAAGTCCTGCCCGAGGCCTGTTTCCCACATGTCATTCCCCACGCTCACCCAGTTTCTGGCTCTAACCACTGTCCTCTCATATCCAATAAAGGTATAAAAGCCCAAAAAAATCTTAAAAAAGAAAAAAAAGTAGGAGTGAAATCTAAGAGTGGGAACAGAGAACCTGTCCTAAATGTGAGCTGCTTCCACTTAGTTCCAGCTGTTTGCCTTGCTGCTTAACAATCACCTCTCATCTATGCCTTATGCTTACACTTTGTTCCAAACAACTCGGGATTTTCTGACTCGTGACATGTAAAAGCACACTGGAACAGCCACTGAAATGAGAGCCCTGAACTTTGACTCTCAGAGAAAAAAATATCTACCTTGTCTTCTCAGAAACTGGTTCATCTTAAATCACACACACTCGCAGCACTATCTGAAAAGCCACATGTGAATGGTAAAGCATTGTTAAAAATTATTTTTCTTTGACATCTACAAGTTTTCCATAGTAATAACACAATTGATTATACAGCAGAACCTGCTCTAGAAGTAGAGCAAACTAATTTGATCAGCTAATATGTAAATAATTTGATTCAGCAGCAAGTGATAGCAAACAAAATCTGTCAATTATATCTGTCACAGATACTCTAAGAGCACACCAACTTAAAACTGCTCTAAGATCAATTCTAACTTCATGAATGTCTTTTCATCAAGTCTATTGCCAGTAACAGGGGTGTCCCTAGACAATGTTTTCATTTCTAATACCATACCGATATATGAGCCTTGAGTATCAGACGATATCATATTGATCCAAAGCGATATCAACAGGAATGTTGTGACGTTCAGTTCTATTCATAAGTCTTAAGGGCTTGAATAATCCTTGGGGGAGTGTTTAAAGTTTAAATGTATTTTGAAATTTTCACTCTGGGATCAACACATTTTTTTTTTCATTTCTCTCCAGTTCTGTGCCACCACAGAAAACTTGCGCACACTAACTTTTGCACTCAAATACAAAGTGTTTTTTGCACTTCAATGAAAAAAACTGCCACACAGCCACTAGACCTGGTTTAGTCTGAAACAGGCGGCTTGTATTGAAGTGCTTATCTGTGAGATTTTAGATGTATGCCAGGATAATCCTATTTTGATTTTTTGCTGATATCAGACCAACGGTCAATATCAGTATGGGTTCAGGACACCCATATCCATCACAGATCGTTGATGTTAATGAACCCTTACAGACACTTTTTTATGACCCACATGTTAAGCCTGGAACTCTCTGAAGTCAGAGGTCAGAGTTTTCAACTCAGAAAATCTTGACCTCCAAGTTGTCTGGAATGCAGCATAAGTTCCTTGTGTCTTGCAATAGTGATGTCATGCTTCACAAGAGGCACTTGACACAAATGTTACCCAAACAAGGAGTGGAGGATGTTTTCATTGCAAATGAGATAGAAGTAGTCCTAAGTGTTGATTAGGGTTACATTGAATGATGCCCATAACACAGACACCTGTTGTTATAGCGTTGCATTAAATATCAAACACAGTAGGGACATCTGTTTGATGGTCAACCCTGTCGGTGTTTTAGTTCAAAGTATGACCTTGTTATTTGGCAACTTTCAGTGAAACAACCTAGTGTTGGCTGGTTACACAGGCTTTTGGTGGGAATATGGAAAGAGTCATTGAGTATTATTAATCAACAAGTGTGTAAGCTGAGCAGTGAAGGTACACGCAGCTATGTCGTCGATTGTGCTTACATTACAGGAGGTGGAAAGTCCACAAGAAACTGATTACAGAACTGGACTGATAAGCAGAATAGATAATGGTATGATTGTCAATATAACTCTATCAATCTCAGCTCTAATGGTGTGTAATAATATGTTTGTAATATTAAGAGCTGATAATGGGATATGAACATACAATGATATCAATCCTAGATCAGAAAACCTGTCAATAATTTGAGGCTGTTTCTACCTGAAAGGCCTTGGCCAGGGCACTCGCTCCTTCATTTTCCAAACGGTTTCTTCCTGCAACAAACACCCTCAGTTTGAGAGGAGCCCCCTGTGCTGATGACTCTCTGTGGCACTCAATCAGAGCTTCAGCCAGGATCTAAGAAACACACAAAATCAGAATTGCTTCTATTCACTGAACATCTTCAAGAAGCGTACAAGGAATTCAACTCTAGTTTTAACTATACTCTCGCTGTACTTACGTAAACAAATGAAAAAATTAATTGTTCAATTAAATAAGAAAAAATATCCACATTCAAGTTAATCAGTGCAATGAATAAGGACATTAAATGTGCAACGGAAGAAAGAATGTGCAAAATGCACTGCCACTGCACCACAATACAATAATACAGAAGTCAGTCAGAACCAGAAGACCCTTTTATAAGCTGAAGACGTACCTTTCCTCCACCAATCCCCATGCCACAGTTGTTGAGCTTCAGCTCCCTTAGAGTGTGGCAGGACGGGCTCTTCAGCAGCTGCTCGATACCCTTAACACCATCTGGACCAAAAGCGTTATCGCTGAGATCCAGCTCTGTCAGTCTGGCCCCTGCGCACATCACTGCACTTCCAAGAGACCTCTTCATAGCAGAGAGAGAAGAGAATCAGACATAAATGGAATCACTGAAATATACAGGAAATGTGTTTTCATAACACATCCCTAGAAATGATCATAAATCACAATAAATATGTTTCTCCAAGTCTCACCAGGGCTGTTGGGATTTCAGAGCGCAGCCTCCCAGTGAACATATCACTCCAATAGCATCTCTGAAAGACACAATAAATAGTTAGATGGTTGAAGTCAGTGTTTCCTGTGCTGAAAGTGCAAGAGACGTAAAGTGAGGAGTACCTGAAGCTGATCTCTGCTCTCCAGAGCTTTGGCGATGGCTTGAGCAGCTTCTACTCCAACTGTGTTTCCCTCCAGGCACAGAGCTCTCAGGTCCTGACAGCGCTCAATCTCGTGGATGAGCTCCTTAGCTGGAAAACACAGATTGTCAAATGAAAAGAGAAGAAGAGAGCTATTTTGATGTCACTCAATTATAAAAGGCCCAAAACACTACACAATCAACATCATCATTATTCTCTATAATCCTCATACTGCATATAATATATCTAACCTGATTCTTCGTTGTCCAGCTTCAGCCCAAGGCCTTTATAGCTCAGCTCTCTATCCCCAACATGGGTCTTTGATAGAGCATCAGCCAACTGGGAAATGTCATCTGAGGCCATGGTGGTTCTGGAAACATCCAGATGTCAGACGTTGGAGGTAAAAAGAGTTTTCAAAGTTTTAGAACTATTCAGTCTATAAATGGAACAGCACTTTTCTAGAAGTGTTATATTTACGTATAAAATCAGCTCATACATTTACTGTTTATCTTTTTCAAACGTCAGTAGAACTACAACAATGAGGGAAGCTAAGTAGCTTCACAGGTGCTAACTGACAGAGGTGCGCAGCAAACAAAACTTAGGAACCGTTAACAGCTAAAGTCTATCTGGAACTACGGTGACGTTAAAAGCGGATTTTAAAATGGTTCAAGTGTGTTGTATGGTTATTTTTCCGTTGTCATAGACCTCATTAAAGCTGTGTACCTTACCACAAAGAGTATTCCCACAGATAAAACAGAGTGCGCCGCTCCCACGCCGCTCTTCCGCGCTGCGCGCCGGTTGCTAAACTGTGTGACGTCATGCTGCTGACGTTTCTTCGTCGTTGATTCTGCTGACTTGGCTTCTATTTGATTTTCGTGGGCTTTACCGCCACCTGCTGCCGGTACTCCAACTCAGCAGCTTTTCCTGTGATAAACTGACGCTCAGTTTTGTCACTAATATCTGAGTGGGTGAGCAGATTCAAAGTATTTCTCTCTGGTTTTACAAAAGGTCTGTTGGCGGGTCAATATCAACTACCAACGCCACAACTTTATTATTTTCTTTTTTTGGCAAACACAAAAACAATCCGTGGGTGATTCTATAATTAACGGTAAATGTCACATCTATGGGGTAAACTTATTGGTTCGCTAAATATGATTTTAAACAATGACTAATTTTATATTGGGTTATTTAGGTGACATTAATCTTGAAATTATTTCTTGATGGGACCCTTGAAGACAGTATGGTGTGTTTCAACTGCTCCTCATCAATATTTTGTCAAAATATTTGTCTGTACATGGTGTGCTCATTGTTTGTTAACTTTGTTATCAATGTTTTCTTGTGTAGGCACTCTAGATATCAAAATAACCAAAATGCAACGAAAATACAAAGAAATATGAGGTGATCGAGGTCAGGTGGTGAGATGTACAAGGCCTGTAGTTCGCACAAGGGCCAAAGGAAATGTTAACCATGGTACCTGTCAACTGTGTTTCCCATCACTAAATTTTCTGTTGTAGGGACAGGTTCCTCTACCTGTCCTGTCAACTATGTTACCTTGTTATTGTTTGTTGTCAGCTGTGTTACATGTGATTCCTGTGTCATAATTCTCTTTAATGTTTGCTTAACTATGACATAAATGATCAGGGACATTACTAGAAAGCTAAGTCTGATATAATAGTACTGAGTAACTCTGAATACAGCGTAAAATGGATTTATGTTAAAGAAATAGTCAAAACTTTGGCCCATTATACAGTTGGTAAAATAATAGGCCGATTTTTTTTTAAATTTTATTTAAATATCTAAGAATTCTTCAGTGATTAAACGAAAACAATCTCTTGGGACCTGAAAATTTGTCTTGTGTGCATTTTTGTCTTTCTCCTTACAATTTAGGATAAGTAGGGCCTAACAAACACAAAATCTTAACATAGTTTTTGTCCAGGAAGTTCTGTTTTTAGTGCAATTACTTAGCTACTACTTTTTAGTCATACATGTTATTGCACATAACCACACTGTTTTTATCCACTGAAATTGGTGTAAAATTGTGGTATTCAACATAAGATGACGTGGGGAGTGTCCTTAAATGTGGCTGATAGATCAAAGTTTTTTAAAATTAGGTATTGTGGGTCTGAGAGGCAGAAATGTAATGTCAATATATGTGGCCACTGAGTTGTAAGAGGTTAATGAATTAAGTACAATCCAGGTATACACTCTGCAAACAAATAGAATACTAACCAAAAAAGCATATGATTTTTGCACTTCTTGGTACACCTGTAATGTACCCTTAATTATGGAATCACTCATGTATTTTACTTGCTCAGCTGCAACCCCAAAAATGGGGACTCATGGTGTCCTTGTTTAGCTTTGGGAAGGTATCAAGAGTGCTGAACAATAAGGAAGTGTGTTATTTGAATTCTGTTTTTTGTATCCACTTTGAAAATAACATGTCTTTCTTTTTACTCCAATGAAGCAACATACCACTGAACTCGATGAACAATCAACTTTCTGACCACTAGTTTGAAAGCCTTTAGTTGAGATACAGCTGAAATCTCCAGCAGAGAGAGGAAGAGGGGATGGGGGTGTGACATTCTTTGCATTTTTGTCTAGTTACTGATTCCTTCTCCCTGAACACTTATGCCAATAAATATGAAAAAAATATTTTCTGTAGTTTCAGGATTGAACATAAGTACATTACTCAGATAAAGACAGATTGAAAATAGTCATGCATTTTGTTTTCGGCTGCACAAGCACATTGAATGCAGGAACTTAAGTCATTATTGAACTCTAGTAGTCATGTAATGTTAAACACTTAGTTACTAACACTAAGAAGGGGTTCTTGGTATCAACATACTCATTTTGTAACGAGGTTTGAAGCAAGTAAATACTGTGGTAAAAACAGAACAAACCCAATTCTGTGACGCAGTTTTGTCGCCATCGTGCGGCTACTTTCTCTTGAAACTTGTTGCGATAACTGCACTCGCCATAACAACTAGCAGTTAGCTAGCTAACGTTAGCTAGTCGGTATATTGCAGCAGCCGTAGCGCAGAGAAACTCGTGCTCCGTCCA
>RPOG01003802.1:0-55758 GCA_008086565.1 Thalassoma bifasciatum | reverse complement strand
GCCACCACCTGGGGGCCCAACGCGACCGACACCCCCAGAGAGGAAGAGGAGGGGGAGGAGGGAGGAGGGGAGGAAAGGGCGGAGAGTGGAGGTGGAGGAGGTGGAGGAGGAGGAGGAGGAGGGAAAGGGAAGGAGGAAGCTGAGAATCCTCATTCTCAGTTTTCAGCGTTTGTGCAGCTGTGGGCCGGACTGCAGCCGATCCTCTGTGGGAACAACAGGTGAGATGAAAGCTCCGTCTGCCTCAGCTACATGACCTGAAGAGCTCAAGCTTTGGATTTGTTTTTGTGCTTGAGACCTTTGGCTTTATCCTTGAAAATGAAAAGTGTTCTCGAGTGAGAACTTCAGCACTGCAAGCGGACACATGCTACACTAAAAAAAAAAAGATAATGTGCCGTCATAAGCATTAAAAAATCATATTTACTTATTTTTACCTAATTACAGATATTTACAATCTTTACTAAAAAAATGAATAAAATTAACCCAGATCTTTCTAGTATGAGATGAATTTGATTAAAACATAAAACTATGAGATTGGGCTCCACAAAGGTTCAGGCAGTAGACTGAAAAAATGGCAATTGGCAGGTCTTTGGCTTTACTTAGATTGAATGTGCTCATATGACACAATGAAATCACATTCCTGATGTAAACAGTTTATTTAAGCAGACCGAACATGTTCAAGAGAACTGTTTCATTTGTGTATCTATTTTAAGTTGATTGAAAGTGAATTAATCAAGAAAAAAACCCGAAAGCAACATAAATACACTCACACACTGAAAAAATGCTAATGTGCCATCATAGGCATTATAAAATCATACTTACTCATTTTTACCTAATTACAGATACAGTTGAGCTCAAATAGCTTGTGATTTTTTTGGCTTTTTCTCTGAGAATATACATAATATCACAAAAACCTTTCTGTCACTCATGGTTTGTGGTTTGGCAAAGACATTTACCAAAAAAATTTGTTTACTCTTTTTAACAGAAAGTACCAAAATGACCCTGATCAAAAGTTAACATACCATGCCGAGTTTGTCCTGATAAAATGAACATAAGTTAACACAAATGTGTTTGAATGTCTACTAAAGGTAACCATCCTCACCAGTGCCCTATTTGTTTGTAATAAGTGTGTGTGTATAAAAGGTCACTGAGTTTCTGAGCTCCTGATACACGTGTGCATCTTTACTCAGTGCTGCACTGACATCTCTGGATTCTGAGTCATGGGGAAAGCAAAAGAAATTGTCAAAGGATCTGCAGGAAAAGTTAATCGAATTGTAAAACGCAAGAAGGGGTGATAAAAAAGATAACCAAGGAATTGAGGATGCCAACAAGCAGTGTTCAGACTCTAATTAAGAAGTGGAAAATGAGGAATTCTGTTGAAACCAAACCACGGTCAGGTAGACCAACAGATATTTCAGCCACAACTGCCAGGGAAATTATTAGGGATGCAAAGAAAAACCTACAAATAACTTCAGCTGAAATACAGGACTCTGAAAAAAATTTTCAAGATGCGCAATAAGGAGGCACTTGAGAAAAATGGGCTGCCATTAGTCAGAGCAGCTATGCTTCTGTTCTCTGTGTTCATGGTTTTACAATGCAATAAAGAATAAACAGCATTAGTTTACATGTGTAACCACAAGTTGAGCAACTAAAATAACTTTGGTGACAGAGAAGAGCCCTTAACTGTCAAAGACAACTCTACTCTCACCATACATAACCTTTGAGTTGGTTCTGTATGGTTGTCATGAAAACAGAAATGAGGTAGCCTCATGGTAACAGTAATCTTGTGTTCTTGCATTCCCAGCCAGCTTGATTATTTTTCTGATAATGAACCTTAAACAGTTTAATGTGCCCATAAAATCTGCTCCTGTTGACTGATAAACTTTCAGTTAATATTCATCACTCCATACTGAGTTGTTTAGTGTCTCACCTCCATGATTTGGTCTGAAGCTGGGCTCTAAACCAACTTTGTCATCAATAACACACAGTGAAATCTGGCTTCAGAACAACAGCTGCCAATGTTTTTTATTTACAGTCAAACCTGATTGAACCGAGGTGAGACAGGAACACATTTACTGGCTCACTGCCTCAGTTGTTGCCGGTGTTTCAGTGAAAAGTGTGACCCTGTTCACAGCTGACTCTCAAATACTTTGAGTTCTGGATGCGTTTGCAAGGACTCTTTTCATGTTCGAACAGCTGCTGTGACTAGTGGAGTATGTGACTGCCAACCCCACAACAACCGGACATTTTGATGCTGTTTACAGTTTAAATCCAGTTTTTAAAGCTCACCAACTCATCTGCATGAAAAGAGGGAAACACTGAGGCTGTAAAGAGGTCCATGAGGATAGACTCACTTTCAGGGACAGCCTCGTGTGCACGCTGAATGAGCTGCAGTTTCTTTGTTAGTGGTTACAGCTGCACCCTGACTGGATTCTGTGCTTCTGGATCTGTAACCCTCACTCTCTGTTTTAGGATCATCGAGCCGGAGGCTTTGAAGCAGGGGAACATGAGCTCTCTGGGATTCACCAGCAAAGAACAGAGGAATCTGGGCCTGCTAGTTCACTTAATGACTACAAATCCCAAGATTCTCTACTCCCCCATCGGATCCCAAGTGGATAAAGTCATTCAGAAGGCAAGTTACCACCACACTTCTGTCACTGGTGTGTCTGTGGAGTGTCTATTATCTTGAGGAGCTGAAGAATACATGTACTTAATACCAGGAGTCCAGTAAAGTGAGAGTTTGATTCTAAAAGCGAATGGAAACAAGATAGTTAGTTAGTTAGTTAGATAGATCAGTGGTTCCCAGCCTTTTCCAACTCAGGGCCAGCTTTTACATCTCAAAAATGTTTGCGGCCCGCCTCCAAACCAATAAGTACAGTGGATATAAAATGCCTCATAAGACCCTATTTTGTAACAATGACCCAAAATTTAATAAAATTCAAAATGTAATAACTGGTTGACAATGTAACAGCCCAAAACAAAATAACTTTTTGCAAAGAAAGTAACAACTTGTTACAGTTTGAGTCAGTTATTACATTTTGGTTTTTAATACATTCTTTTTGTTAAGTTACAAGTTATTACATTTCGGGTTGTATTTCATATGTTTTATTACATATTGGGTCATTGTTAGGTTTCGGGTCATGTTATCTATTCACCACTAACTTGCCCTCTCATTTTTTCATTTATGAATAGCTGAATATTTTTAATACCCTGGCCGAGTTTGTAACTGAGTTTTAACATTTAAAACATTATGTTTATTTGTATCGTTCTTTCTTTATTTGTATCTTGTATCTTTATATAATTACACACCACTGAAATCATACTAATTTGTACATGATTTGGCGGCCCACTTGCAACACCTACATGGCCCATCGGGGGGCCACAGCCCACAGGTTGGGAATTACTGTTTTAGATAGTTGATAAAACATCAGTAAATTACAGATGCATAGTTTGTAATCTGTGTGCAGGGATTCAGGACCTGTCAGAGCCATTTTTTTATTGTGGAGATTTAGTTTTAATCTCAAGTAACTTTTAGTTATCCATTTTGCAAACTATAGATGATCATTTGGTCTAAGGGGGTTCTACATTTGATTGCAGGGTAAGAAGAAATTCAGTAATATATAATATTGATGAATCACAGATCTGTGCATCAAACGTTTGTACGCACAATTTAGGCAAAAAAAATATTGCGTGTGCGCTGTTTGTGAATGAGGTTCAGTGAGTCAAACTGTTCCTCTGTGAAACATGTAGGTAAAAAAGTCTGAAGTTATTTTGCGTTTCTCTTGGTCTATCAGAGGATTAGTTCCCAGCAAGACAATTATACCACCCCTTTGTCATTTGTTCTGTTGGTATCATTATTTCATGAAATCAGGAGTTCATCGTGGAGAAAAGTGCATGTGAAGAATCAATGAACAGATTTTCCATTCAGAATCAGACTCTCAGCATGAATTATTAGAACAAACTGGGTGTGTTTGTTCATCACCTGTAGTTTTCAGTGTGTGTGTGAACACCTGATTCACGGTGTCACATGTAATTCAACTCTTCTGCACAAAGCACCATGGTCCTCTGATCATGTGTGTGTGAGCTCGGTCTGGCTGCAGATCTCTGAGTGAGAGGGCTGCAGACGGTGTGAGTGTGGGAGGCTGAGAGATGCAGGAGGAGGAGGAGGAAACTGTGTGGACAAGTTTCACACAAAATCTACAGAGAAAGGCAACATTTGTTCAGGAGTTTTTTTTATTTCCGTCTCACGTGCAGGCTAACGAGACGTTTGCTTTCGTTGGGAACGTGACACACTACACCCACGTGTGGCTCAACATCTCCGCTCAGCTCAGGACGTTTCTGGAGGAAGGATGGCTGCACAACCGCCTGTTGTGGCTGCAGCAGGTATGTGCATTTGATCATGTGACCTCCACCAGCTACAGATGATCACGTTAGAGAAGTTTTCTTTCTTTCTCGTTAAACAAACCCTGTTACGAGTTATCTTTTTGGGAATACTGAGGACAAAATCTAAAGACTGTTGTGTTGAAAGGGTTTGAAAGGAATCTGTAAACATGTGATAGTGCACACCCCCGTCTCCATTCATGCTCTGTCTCTTGTCTGCAGCTGTCCTCGGAGCTGCAGCAGCACTCTGAGCTGTTGAACGGCACCGACAGCGAGCTGATGCAGAGTCTGATGGAGGGAAACTACACTCTTCCTAACACCTCCACCCTGCTGGAGCAGCTGGACACCATTGATAACGCCGCCTGTGGCTGGACACGTTTCATGTCTAAGGTCAGTTGAGTATGAGACTGACATTTCTGATCCTATAGACTAGCGGTTCTCAACCTTTTTGAGTCACGACCCACAATTTAACATGCACTGGTATCTGGGACCCCTGGGGTTAATTAATTTATTATTGATTTTAATCAAAGAAAACAAAAATCAACACATATCAATTAAAACCTTAATAAAACAGTGGGGAGAAAAACAGCTCATGTTTCATTTTTAACACTTATGCTGCAGAACCTGAAAAACAACAACTCAAAATTTTTGTCTTTTCATTTCTGTGTAAGAATTTTTGTGTCTTTATAAGCCTTACACTGAAATTCCAGTCTTCAGGCAAAAATATAGTACGTTCAGTTCATGTTTACCCACACTGCAAAAACTGAAATCTAATCAAGTGTTAATGTCTTATTTTTAGTAAAAATAATCTTTTTATTCTTGATATGAGCCATAATCAACTAACCAGTCCAGAAAAATGCCTTTGTCCAATTATTTAAAGACAAACATGAGGTCTGAATTTCTTGTAACAAGTAAAAAAAAATCTGCCGATGGGGGTAAAAGTTTCTTGAAATGCGAAAAATGTCTTAATACAAGAAACTTTTTCTTACTTTATAGGCAGAATTTTTGACTTGTTACAAGCAATTTAGATGTCCTTTTTTGTCTTTTAATAATATTAAATAGGACATTTATTGGATTGGTCAGTTGTATGTACATGTAGCTCATATTATGAATAAGGAGACAATTTTTACTAAAAACAAGACAAAATCGCTTAGATTTCAGTTCTTGCAGTGTAAAATGTGAATGATATGAGCAAATGAGCAAATATTTACACAAAAAGAAATAATGTTTTTCAGGTTGAACATTACATATCTTGTCTTTGTGGTGTATTCAATTGAATATAGGTTGAAGAGGATTTACAAATAATTGTATTCTGCTTCTATTAACATTTTACACAACGTCCCGAGACCTTGGGGTTATAGAATTCTGTTACAGCTTCTGATTAGTCCCGTTTCTTCTTCCTATCAGAATTCAGTGGTTGTAATCCATCAGTTTATTGGGTGGGGTCTTGTTTGAGTCAGCCTCCTCACAGTGTTGTTGTGCTGATTGACGTCTTCTTTTTAAACTGTTTGCAAACATCTCTTTCAGCGTTGTCCTCAGTATTCATGTCAAACTGGTTGTTTGTTCAGAAGGACGCATGTGTGTATGTGTTGTCATTGCCTTGGCTGCCTGTCATGCATATACTTGTGATAACGATAATATTTATAATGAGGTTTTTTTTGGTTTAAACATGAGTAAATCATGGGATTGTACATAAGGAAACATGATTGGAAATAAATAAACCAGACTCAAATCATCAGTAATGGTCAGAGTTGCAGCTGCGGAGCTGTTGAATGAAGTGCTCTTTATAAATGTCTCTGTTAAATGACCCCGGTATAAAGTAGATGTGATAGGACAGCCAGCTGAGGGCAGAGGTCACCACAGTGACCACTATCATCTTGACCACCTGAGAAAGAGGACAGTAGGTTAAACAAAACATTTAAGGGTGCAGGTAGGGGGTCCGAATCCACCTGTGACCTCCTGTTCAACGACACTTTCACCCTGTTTCCTGCTTTATCCACTGTCCTGACCTCTCTGAATAAAAGCATATAAAGCCCCTAAAAATAACTTCAAAAAAGATCAAAGGCTTCACAGCTTAGAGAAGAGGAAAAAAAATGTTTGTTTTGTGGTCAGTTGCAAGAAACAATACTCTACCAAACATTGCAGAGCACCCAGTGTTTTGGATTGAAGAGTGTCCGTGCTGACTGGAGACCTTCAGCCAAACATGTGAGAGATAGGTTTGGTTAAAAAAGTTGCTGAAACACACATAAATCTTTGCAAGAGCAACTAAGTTAATTTCTAATTATAAAATAGAAATAAATCCATCATTTGTTGTTCTTTGTTAACAAACCTCTCAGCTGTCAGTCACCAGTTTACAGGGTCACACTTTAGGCTGAAACACCGGTGACTTCTGTGGCTGTGAGCTGGTAAACAGGATTTCTGTTTTCAACCTCATTTAACTCTAAATAAAATGATAAACTGGTACAATTTAAAATCCAGTTTTATCTAAAATCATTGGGCCATTCTCTTTCAAAACTCAAATGAGAAAGATAAACAATTTGATATTTGACAATGTTGCCTATTTTCAGACAGTGAAGGTTCTTACTGGAGGACAAGGACAACCATTTACATTTTTTTTTTTTTTGTAATGCAGAGAGTGTCTCAGTGCTTGTCAATAATAAAGTTTGAGCTGAAGTCAACCAAAGCCTGGCTGAAGTTTTGCTGTCTTTTGTACCTTGTGCAGTCAGTATCTGTCAGTCGCAGTAACTGGACATAGTTCTGTGATTTAGATATTAGTCAGGAGACACAGCTCAGAGCTGCTGCCGCTCACTGTGATGCTCTAATGTTTTTTCTGCCCTTTGTCCCCTCAGGTCAGTGTGGACGTCTTTAAAGGTTTTCCAGACGAGGACAGCATCGTGAACTACACCCTGAACCAGGCCTACCAGGACAACGTGTCTGTGTTTGCCAGTGAGTCACTCTCAGCTGTGTCACATGCAACAGGAACAGTCAAATACTTAAACAGATTATTCACATGGTAGAAACTCGATGCATTTAGTACTCATGGTGAAGACAAGCTGCTGAAATCACAACTGAGCATTAAGATAGAGAAGAAAGGGGATTTAAGGGACTGTGAATGTAGCATGGTTGTTGGTCTGAGTACTTGACAAACCGCAGATCAACTGGAATTTTAACCTACAACCATATCCAGGATTTACAGACAATGAGAGACAAAGAGAGGAGAATGCACAGACTAGTTGGAGATGATAGAAAGAAAAACAGGAACTCAAATAACCACTGGTTACAACAAAAGTCTGCAGAAGATCATCTCTGAACACACAACACCTGGAACTTTGAAGCAGACGAAGGGCTGCAGCAGCAGAAGAGCACACCCATAGCCAGGGTGACCCTCCTGTCAGCTAAGAACAGGAAACTGAGGCTACAATTCACACAAGCCCAACAAACTGGACCATAGAGACTGAAAAAGCTCTGTCTGGTCTGATGAGTCTGGATTTCTGCTCCATATTCAGATGGTTGGATCAGGATTTGGAGTAAACAAGATGAAAACATGGATCCATCCTGACTTAGATCAACACTTCAGCTGCTGCTACTGCTGGTGTAATGGTGTGGAGGAGCTTTTCTCTAACACAGTGTACCATCCTCTGATGGAAACTTCCAGCAGAATAACGCTCCATGTCACAAATCTCTTATCATTTCAAACTGCTTTGCTTTGAACATGAAAATGAGTTCCCTGTACACTAATGACCTCCACAGTCACCAGGGGTCCATTTCACAAAGCAGGTTTAGTGAAAACTCTGAGTCTATTAACCCTGAAATGAGGGAAACTCTGAATTTTCCGTTTCACAAATGGAGGTAACTCAAACAGAGAAAGAGGGGTAACTCCAGCCTGTTTCTCAAAGAGAGGTAACTTCAGCTCTGGGTCAGTTACTGTAGTAACAGACGCTGTGAAACTAACCTGGTCAGGACCAGGTTTTTGTCAATGAACCTGGAGTTTCTCTCTGTCTCCGCCCTCTTTCAATCAGACACTATATTTGATTTCCTCATTCTTTCAGTCAGCGGGCGAGTTTTGGCGTAACACGGCTCTGCTGTCTTTTATTTAAGAAACATACAAGTCGACTTTTGTCACGAACATAGCATGTCCTTTTGACAATGAACTCGTTGATGAAGGTGCAGAATTATTAATATTAATATTTTTAATATTTTTCAGGAGATTATCATCAGAGTGCGCATGGATGTTCTGACATTTCCCGATAATTCTCGTTCTTTTTTAAATGTTACCGTTTCACATCACAGTCCATCATTTACAGACACGATAATCCGTCTTTACATCTGCAACATTACCAGCTGTAGTCTCTCACATCCCAGCAGATATTGTTTATTGTGCTCCAATTTTTTATAATTGGCAGGTATTTTTTCATTTTGATAATAATATCGGAGATATTTGTTTTAAGTTTTCTTCATATCCTGGTGTTTTTCTCTCTCAACTCTTTTAATTTAGTTTGTAATTGGGTCCTAATTCATTATATTTGACTTTAAGTAACGACCTGCAGCTCGGCCTCAATGTCAGAGTCAGTGTTGATTTTTAGGATTAGTCGTAGGGAAAGAATTGATCATGCAATAAAAGGACAGTGTTCTCTTTTATCCACCAGGACCCCTCAGACCTTATCGTTTCTCTTTCTCTCTTCAGGCGTCATTTTCCAGACTAACAATGACGGCTCGCTGCCTCCTCATGTTCTCTACAAAATCAGACAAAACTCCAGCTTCACGGAGAAAACCAACGAGATCAGACGGGCGTACTGGCGTCCAGGGCCTAACACAGGCGGGAAGTTCTACTTCTTGTACGGCTTTGTTTGGATCCAAGGTAAAAGAACACTTAGGCTGAGAGTCATCACCAGGAAATGTTTGACTTGTTGCGTTACTTCTGTGCTGAGATTCAGAGGAAGTGGCCTGGTACTTTTTGGGGGTGTCTGCAGATAGCTCCAGCTGTAGCCGTAAATCAGCTCACAGACATGAGTCCACGGGGAGCCGGTCTGTGTGTCAAACTCATTGTTTAATATTTGTTTGAGTAAGAAAAAGACTTATCCCGCTAAAGTGCTTACTGTGTGCGCTGTGAGAAGGGAGCACCTGTGAAGACACCAGTGGAAGCTGCAGCAGCAGCACTTTCTCTCTGCAAGTCATCTTTTATTCAGGAAGCAGAGCAGGAAGCTGCTCGGCACACAGAAAGTTGATCCAGAGAAAATCATCCAGACCGACAAGACGCAGTGTGAGGAGTCTGACAGAGGCAATTTACAGCTGCTGTGAGATATGAGGAGTAAACTGACAGGGCTGTGTTACCTCCAGAGGTTTGTGTCAGGGCACATTTCCTGACTGACTTGATTTGTTCAGATCAACATTTCTGTTCCCAAGAACATGGAAGCAACAGTGGTCTTTCATTTCATCAGGAGAGAGTAACTGGATCACTGCAGAAAAGTTAGGACTTTGTTTTGTTTAATGAACCATTTTAGTCAAACCTACGCCCTTTTTAGCTGGAAAAACAGAATTCATTAGACCGAGAAACTAAAGATACAAGTTACTGTTAACTCTGATTATTGGTTTCTGTCTCCTCCTCCAGACATGATAGAGCGAGCAATCATCAACACGTTTGTGGGCCATGACGTGGTGGAGCCTGGAAACTACGTTCAGATGTTCCCTTACCCATGTTACACCAGAGACGAGTAAGAAAAACCACTATGAGCCTCTTTAATCTGTTCAGGTCATAATGTTGAGCGGAGTAGAGCCAAAAGGTTAGAAAAATGTATCTGATTGTTATTATTACTTCCTATATTGCAAGTGCAATTTTTTGCACCATTATTTCTAGATTCCCATCTTAAATGTTTTTAAACAAACACATAGTAGGACCTGAACAGTTACATTAATTACAGAACAACAACAACAACCCCGCACTGGTTGTAATCCACAGTTTAAAATGACATTATCTGCACCAAAATATGGGGTTTATAATGCTATTTCTCAGTGTTCTTGTCAGGGTAATCCAGTACAGTCCCATCAGACAGAAAAAAGGGGGTCAGAGAAGTATAAAGCTAAACTGGAGAGAGATGGAGCATGGGCTAAAGGCTGAAACACAGGTCAATCTGTTTGTGATAATGTTCATTCCAGCCCACATGCAGCATTAATTCTGCAGTGATCTGTTCAAAACCTGAGAGTCTGTCAATAAAATGAAGAGCCAGGTTAAGTTTGTTCTGCTTGATGAGGTTGGAGTTGGTGGATGAGCAATGGTAGGATATAACCAGGATTCACCAATGTTACACATTACAGACACATCTCAGAGCACTGGGCTGTGAGAAACACTAAACAGATAGTCTGCTCACCTTCTGGACACTAAACTACAAACTGGGTTTACGAAGTTCGATTGTTGTCACCTTTCAAACAACAAATAAATACACTACCTTGTTGGAAGAAGTTGTCTCGAGCTCAGAAAAGTTGTGCCAAAACAAAGATCTGGTCTCCAAAACACACACTATGGTACCTTCACATTAGTGGCTATTGGTGCTCATGGGAAATGGAGTCTTGGTCCTGGAAAAATACCAGCTTTTCTGTGTAGTCCTCAGAAGACATATGTAATGTCTATGATACAAACTAGACTAACTGGACAAAATGAAACCCTGAAAATAACTCTCTGTCCAAACCATACAACAAGACATGATGCCATGATGTGACAGTTATTTTCATTATATATCCTTGAATTAACTGACTAGTGTTTGCAGACTTAACACAAACAGGACTTTGTGATGAACAGATGTGAGGTTACACTTTCTGTCTGATCTCCTCTGTTGTTGTTATTTTAATGTGTTTCAGTTTCTTGTTTGTGATCGAGCACATGATGCCTCTGTGCATGGTGATCTCCTGGGTTTACTCTGTGGCCATGATGATTCAGCACATCGTGGCTGAGAAGGAGCACCGCCTCAAAGAGGTCAGACTGAGACATTGTACCTGTCCCTTCTTCATCCACAGGTTAATTTGTCAGGAGGGAATAACATTTATAGTCTTTCACACTGTTTTTTCCTGATGTTATTTCATCGTTTTTAAAAGGAAAGCTTTCTGAGGGTTTCATGTTTTATTTTAAGAATCCTGTATTTAGACTTTTTCCAACCTGCCTGATGCATTTTGGTCTGCTGTTGTGTCAACTTGAACACACACTCCGTGGACACTGAAAACCAACCTAATGATAAATAGTTAGCTCATTCACAGATTCTGATGTGATACCTCCTCAGGTGATGAAGATGATGGGTCTGAACAACGCAGTCCACTGGGTGGCCTGGTTCATCACAGGCTTCGTCCAGCTGTCCATCTCTGTCACTGCTCTGACGGCCATCCTGAAGTACGGCCGCGTGCTTTTCCACAGTGACCCCTTCATCATCTGGCTCTTCCTCACCATCTACGCTGTGGCAACCATCATGTTCTGGTCTGATCTCTAAGTTCCTTTTCTAAAAGAGTTTACAGACTTATTGCCAGGATTTAAAAACATACCCCAAAAAATGTGGAAATCAAACCCAAACCAGATGCTTTGGTTAAAATAATCTGTTTGGATCAAGAATTTAGTTGTCAAAAGAAAAAGAAGAAATATGGGTAACACTTTATTTGACGCCTTTGTTTATACCACATTATAAATACATTTATAATGTCTTATAATGACGTTATAGCACTGTATAACTACAGTTATAAATATTAATAAATTACCATAATGCTTTACAGCAACAATCACAACACACTATAAAGCATTTACTCATCACCTATAAGGTCAGGTATTATAGTATGTTATAACTGTTAGCAACTCACTAACCATGCCCACATAGAAAATGCACTATACAGATATTTATCATATACTTATAAACATGTATAACTATCATCAACTATCATCTGATTTTTGTTGCAAGGATAAAAGGGTGTATTAATTATCATAGTTGCCATATATTAAGACTCTTTATTATGTCTTATAATAACTGGTATAATACATTATAATGTGATTATAAATGACTCTAAATGGCCATTGGGTGCTTCAGGTAAAGGGATGAAACTGCTCAGGTATAGGATGTTAACACATTACAAGCTGGTCATAAGTCACTATGAGTGGTTTGCTTTGAAGAAAAATACATATCCTTTAATCTATGCAAGAAAAACAGATAACATAGCAAAACTAATGTTTTATTAGTATAAAAAGTGTGACCGAAATATGAACAAATCTGGCTCTAACCTACATTAGGTGGCTCTGTTGGGAGGTGGGGCAATGGTCAGAGCTTGGTGTTTGAGGCCCACACCTGCAAAGTGTCCTGAACCAGTTAAGAGATCCTTGTGTAATGACCTCATCAATTTAGCAAGTCTCTTGAAGATCTTATGAAGA
This sequence comes from Thalassoma bifasciatum, assembly GCA_008086565.1. Taxonomy (NCBI): domain Eukaryota; kingdom Metazoa; phylum Chordata; class Actinopteri; order Labriformes; family Labridae; genus Thalassoma; species Thalassoma bifasciatum. Next base: position 42,986 of record RPOG01003802.1, on the reverse strand, counting down.
TTTTGATCAGTGTACAGACAGATTTAGGGATTTCTCTTACATTTAGGTATGTAAAAGCTTGAAAATGTGTACACCTCTAGTTTGAACATACAGCATTGTTGCTTTACACCTGTGGTTAAATGAGATTCTTAAAACCACAAATAATTCAGATGTGAACTTCTCTTTGTCTTCCAGTTTTTTAGTCTCAGTGATCTACTCCAAAGCCAAACTGGCCTCAGCCTGTGGAGGAATCATCTACTTCCTCAGCTACGTCCCCTACATGTACGTGGCCATCAGGGAGGAGGTGGCTCATGACAAAATCACCGCGTTTGAGAAGTGCATCGCTGTAAGGCTTTATATCTTTTGACGAAAGACATGTCTACATTTATTATCAGGATGTTACTGAAGTAAATTCTCTCCTACAGTCCCTGATGTCCACCACTGCCTTCGGCCTGGGCTCTAAGTATTTCGCTCTCTATGAGGTGGCAGGTGTTGGTATCCAGTGGCGAACGATCAGTCAGTCGCCTGTGGAAGGTGACGACTTTAACCTGGGTCTGTCTATGATGATGCTCATCATCGATGCTGGTGTGTACGGGGTCCTCACCTGGTACATCGAGGCCGTGCATCCAGGTATGAAATCAATTATTCTTACATTTTTCATCAACCTGATGGATGACAAAGATGCTTTCAATCATTGTGTATACACTTGTGCTAAAAAGTTTAAACCCCCCAGCAGAATTTCTAATTTATTGGCCTTTTCTCAGAAAATATGAATGATAACACAAAAACCTTTCTGTCACTCATGGTTAGTGGTTGGGTGAAGACATTTACTAAAAAAAAAAAAGTTTACTCTTTTTAAATCATAATGACAACAAAAATTTCCAAAATGACCCTGAGTAAAAGCTTATATCCCCTGGTGATTTTGTCCTGATAACATGATCACAAGTCAACACAAATGAGTCTAAATGGCTACTGAAGGTAATCATCCTCACTAGTTATCTATTTGCACCAAAATAATTAAGTTTTAAGTTTGAGCATTGAATATCTTGTCTTATAGGTCCCATATTATTCCCCTTTTCAGCAGGTTAATACATGCCTCAGAGGTCCCAGGACAGTCAATTTGAAGTTTGTTGTCTAAAAAATCATTTTTTTCCTTCACTTCAACCAGCCTAAAACACTTTCTCAAGTCAGCTCTACTGAGAACATGCTGTTTCTGTGGGCTGTCCCTCCTTCAGCACACGCCACGCCCCTCCCTGCCTCCAGAGAGGCCTCTCTGGAGGCAGGGAAATGGGTAGCCAATCAAGCTGGAGGGGGGAGGAGTTATTTCCCTCCATGACCTCATGGAGTGCTCTTGTTCCAATCCACCTGTTAGAGCAGACATTTTCTGAAAAGAGGAGCAGGCAAGAGAGGGACAGGAGAGAAATTTCTCATTTCAGGGGGGTTTGTAGACAGGCTGGGGATGCAAATTACTGCTAGAAAACCATTCAAAAGTGAATTTTGCATAATATGGGCCCTTTAATGGTGGTTCACCCAATCACTAACCATGAGTGACAAAAAGGTTTTTGTGTTATCATTTATATTTTTCATAGGATTTTGCATGTTTTCAATTTTTTTCAGCAGTCTGTTTGTTTTCAGATTAATTGGAGTTAATGTGTTTCTCCATTACAGGGATGTATGGGCTGCCACGCCCTTGGTACTTCCCTCTGCAGAGGTCCTATTGGTCTGGCAGTGGGCGTGTGGAGACGTGGGATTGGCCGTGGTGTGGGGGTGGAGCTGCCAGGCTGAGCGTGATGGAGGAGGATCAGGCCTGTGCCATGGACCAGCGGAGATCAGGTACAGAAAACACTTTGTTTTGGACTAACCAGGACAGAAGAGTGAGAGTGTGGTTGAGCTGACACTTACTGACACAGGAAGTGTTTTGCTTCCTTCTTCAAAAATGCCAGTTTTAGCTCATTAAAGAATCATTTTCTATCTTTCTTAGGGTTACATACCACACCTTTCTTGTCTTTTTTACTTGACGTCTGTGAGCATGACTGTGAACATGACTTTGTAAACCTGGGGTAAAGCATCTAGAACTCAACCGACCAGCCTTCCTATGTTTTCAGAAAAATCAGCTCAAACAGATAATGACTACTTTTAGGATTGAAGTCATTTATGTTCTGTTCATCACTGTTTCTGTCTTCTCATTATTCCAGAGGAGATGCGCGGCATCGAAGAGGAGCCGAGTCACCTCCCGCTGGTGGTGTGTATTGACAAACTAACCAAAGTGTACAAGACAGGCAGCAAACTAGCCCTCAACAAGCTGAGCCTCAACCTCCATGAAAACCAGGTGGTCTCTTTCCTGGGACACAACGGGGCCGGCAAGACCACCACCATGTGAGTGGGACTCAGTGTTTCTGTGATCAGATCAGATCAGAGGCCATGTAGAACAGGGACAAAGTCTCTGTGACGTCACCCATCGTCCTTTTAAGAGGCTTTTTGAAATTCATTGAGTCATACATTGTTAGAGCAAACAGCTACAACAGGCCTGGTCAACTCATCTGTTCCTCCAGTCAGACAAATATGAACACAATTCCTGATGTTCACAAAGTAAATGTGTCAGTTTATTCACTCGCCTCTTTCACCTCAAGAATAGCCATGCTAAATGGGGCAGTGTTGGTTTGCTGGTACAACCTGTATCTAGAATCAGGTGAGAGACAGATTTTCATAATTTACCAGATAATCCAGCCTCCAAGCACACTCCTTTTTGTCCCTGTTTTGTTGAAAAGATTAGTGTCATTCAGCTCAGGAAAGCAGCACACAGTCACTTTTCATCAATTTACTGAGTGAATGAACCTCCATGGGTCCTTGGCCATGATTATGATTGGCCATCATGAACTATTTTGCAATTTAAGAGCCCAGAGATGCAAAGTGTGTGAGAGAGAAGAGGTTTCCTGGTTGCTCTGGGAACTGGAAATACTCAAAAAAAGCAAAAAGAAAATGGTCCAAAAGTGGCAAAAAAAAGAGTGAAAAGTGTCTAAAATGGCCAAAAATTAGAAAAGAATTTTTGGATGAAACTTTAAAATATTCAGAAAGAATTAAAGAGTGATGAAAAAAGTGACGGAAAACAATGAAAATAAGTACAAATGGCCGGAAAGTTGGGATTAAACTTGGAAAAATATTCAGTTTGTTGCAAGAAATGGTCCATAAGTGGCAAAAAGTAAGTGTCAAGTGATTAAAATGGTTGAAAACAAAAATTGGCAAGCAAATTCAGAGTGAACCTGGAAAATATTGAGAAGGTATCAAACAAAGGGTCCAAAAACTGGCAAGTAGTAGTCACATATAAAAGTGCAATTGCAATGTCAGAAATGATAATTCCAATTAGATTATTTTTGCAAATTGTTCAGTCCTAACTTGGGGTGCACACTTTAACCCCTGAGCTAAACCAGCTCATTTTTATTAAAACTATCTTCCAGGTCCTTAAGATCAACTTTCAAAAATATCTGATCATCTCTAAAGTTTTAAAACACACTGAGGGATCCAGGCACATCCTGGTTTAACTTCTGCTCTGTTTCATGTCACAGGTCCATCCTGACCGGCTTGTTCCCGCCCACGTCTGGTTCGGCCACCATATACGGTCACGACATCCGCACAGAGATGGAGCGGATCCGTCAGAACCTGGGCATGTGTCCTCAGCACAACGTCCTGTTTGACAAGCTGAGTGTGGAGGAACATCTGTGGTTCTACTCCAGGCTCAAAGGCATGGCTGAGGAGGACATACGGAAGGAGATGGACAAGTCAGTGCACGTCTGCTTTAAAAATTCATTAAAAACAATAAATGAGGACACAACATTAACCTTACACCACCAGAAACAAACACTAAACATCCATTAATTCTGCTTTTCTGGAGGATCTATTCAGGTCCTCTGTGTTGTCTTATAAACCCAGGACTCTTTAAAAGTCTACATTCTTTATCATTATCAGTCAGCACATTTCTAATGAACATTACTCATCATACTTCCTCTTTGTTAGCTGGAAACAACAGAAACAGCCAAACTCTGGGTTAAAGCCTTTGTCTCTGGGTCTTAGTTTCTTGTTAAGTAACTTATCTTGTTGTTCTCAAACTTCTTATAAATGTCATTATGAAAGTTCACGGTGCCTTGAGTGGTCACAGTCTGTTCTTAGTGAATTCCCTGAGTGTGTGAATTTTACTTTAACATTTTTATCATTTATCATTTATAATTCTCTACAGTTTGACCGCACTGCAAAAACTGAAATCTAAGCAAGTCATTATGTCTTATTTTTAGTAAAATTTGTCTTACTATTCTTGATTTGAGCCACATTTACTAGACAAGATCATAAAAATGTCTTATTTCAAGTTTTTTAAAGACAAAAATGAGGCATCAATTGCTTGTAACAAGTAAAAAAAAAAATCTGCCAATGGGATAAGATAAAAGATTCTTGTTTTTAGACATCTTTCTAATTTCAAGAGACTTCCCGGGCGAATTCGTCTTATCCCATTGGCAGATTTCTTTGACTTGTTACAAGCAATTTACACCTCATTTTTGTCTTATAAAAACTTGAAATAAGACATTTTTATGACCTGGTCTGGTGAATGTGGCTCAAATTAAGAACAATAAGACAATTTTTACTACAAATAAGACATAATGACTTGCTTAGATTTCTGTTTTTGCAGTGCACTCAGGGGTTATTGGTGGTTCAACCCCCTGTGGTCATCACACACAGGCCAGTTCTACATCAGTGGCTTTCGTCACTGTCTCTCTGTGCTCACTGTCTCTGACTCAGACTCTTACATGAGCACTGTAACTCATGTGTGTGTGTGTCTGTGTGCTGTCAGGATGATTGTGGACTTGGAGTTGTCCAACAAGCGTCACAGTTTGGTGCAGACGTTATCTGGTGGCATGAAGAGGAAGCTCTCTGTGGCCATCGCCTTCGTTGGCGGTTCGCGGGCCGTCATCCTGGATGAGCCCACGGCGGGCGTGGACCCGTATGCTCGCAGGGCCATCTGGGACCTGATCCTCAAATACAAACAGGGTGGGTTGATGATGAAAACCTGAGGATGCCTGAACATTGAATACTTAAAGGCAGATCACAGTCAAAAAATAAACTTGATCAGTGAAGTTATTCTAATTTCTAGAATCTTGTTGGTCAGTTTTGTTTGCCTTATTGGCAGATCTTTTTTTACTCTTTACAATCAATTTAGACATTAGTTTTATCTCTAAACATCTCAAAATAACTAGAAATGTAGAGCATAATTCCCCCTATTCTTATTGTTTCGTCTTTCCCTATGTACAGGTTTGGCTTTAGTTCTCTTAGTTTTCTGCAAGTCAATATATATTTATGTCAACACATGTATGTATATGCATGTGGCTGAAAGGTTCTTTTTTTTCTTTCCCTAAGTTATTACAACAGTCTGTCCTCTCTTGCTCCTTATTCAGAACAATATGATATGGAAAAACATTTTTTTTCTTTAACTCATGATGACCCTGTCTGTCTGATGCTGAATTGTTTGTTTTTTATTTGTTGTATATTTGTTAAAAATCACAAAAAATAAAGTATTAGAAAAACATCTCAAAATAAGATATTTAAAGCATAATAGGATATTTTTTGTGGGGATGCAGGCCGATATCTGATATGCAGATATTTTACAACTCATCTAGCCGATAACCGATACCAATATTTTTGCCACGAACCAAATCCAGAGATCTTCAACTTTCTTCTATATTGGAATTAGCACACAGTAATATGGTACGTACCCCTTTCACATTTGTTATGTATTGTTTTCTGTGCAAAATAATAAAAAATAGTTGATCACTTAATGCTCTCCTTGAGTCAATCAAAACAAAACCCACAACCAGGGACAATTTGGCCAATTTCCCAATTGAGGAAACAATCTCTGTTCACGCTGCACTATGAATGTCTTCTTTGCACCAGGGTCACGATGCCTAAGTCTGGCATTTAATCAGTTTATATCGACCAGTGTCTAATGATATCTGCTGATAACCTTAATTTTTAAGGCGACATTGTCTGATACCGATATGCACCGATATATACTGTGGATCCCTAATTTTTTCCTCAAACTAGGACAAACACTTGCTCAGTTTTTGCAGTGAATGTTCCAAGTGTTCATCCTGACCTCATCAGCTTCTAGACCAGTAACTTCAGACTGACGCTGGTTGAGTCCATCTGTGAATGTAAGCATGTTATATCTCTGTCTCAGGTCGTACCATCCTGCTGTCCACACACCACATGGACGAGGCCGACCTTCTAGGGGATCGAATCGCCATCATCTCACACGGCAAACTCAAATGCTGCGGCTCGCCGCTCTTTCTGAAGAGCACCTACGGAGACGGATACAAACTGACGCTGGTCAAGAAGCAGAGTGAAGGTCGAGGTGTGTGTGTGTATGTGTGTGTATGTCTGTTTTCTTTGTATGAGAAAGTTACTCCAAGTCTCTGGGTCAGAGTTTGATGGATCGAACAAAGCGTGTCACCATCATTTCCCTGTTTTTTGTCTCAGCTATGTTTCAGTCTAGTTTATAGTGGAAACCTTCCTCTCTGATGGACCAGTCAGCCAATCAGAACTCAGGTTTCTTTTTGATCAAGGGCTCAGAGGATCTCAGTATCTTGTTGTATTGGTATCAGTGTGTTGTGTCTCTTCCTCCATCCATCATGTGTTAACTGTCTCCCTCCAGGTCAGGGTGTCCAGCTGCAGCCTCCCTCCTCTCTGTCTCCGTCCTCTTCTCTGTCGCCTTGCTCAGAGGCTCGGGTCACGCAGTTCATTCGTCAGTTCGTGGCGTCCTGCCTGCTGGTGTCCGACTCCAACACCGAGCTGTCCTACGTGCTGCCCTCTGAGGCCGTGAAGAAGGGCTGCTTCGAGAGGTTGTTTCAGGTGAGCACGAAAAAAAAAAACTGATCCTGTGATCAGTCATCTGGTGTTTGAGTATTTAACAAAGTATCTTTCTTATTGAGATTGTAAAAAAAAGGCATCTTTTGGTTGTTTATTACCTTTTTTATGGGTGAATATGTTGGAGTTTATTTCAACACATGCTACGTTTGGCTGAATTCTTCTCTTGAAGCTGCACTTGTTCAGAGTGCTGGGTAAGATGCAGAGCACAAAGAGGTTGGATACCTAGAATAGACAAAGAACTGTTTCAGGAAAACAAAGAATCAAACCAATCAGAGGGTCAGCTGTCGTTCCTACAGGCAGGTTAGTGGATGTTCACCGCAAATTTTAAATAGACTGGACTGGAGCCTGTGTTTTCAACTTCTCTCCTTCTGTGCCTCTGAATATGCAAACACACACACACGCACACACAGGTTACTGTATGAGTCATGCTGAGTCATACATTAATATTTACTCCACTGAAAAACCCACTAAACAGCAGAAACAAAGGTCCTCATACAATCAAAATACATTCGTACATTTACCCATGAGGCACAGCAGCATAACTCTCCTTTATTTAAAAAATGGGGACAAGGGAGAAGTGTTGGACAGAATCTAGTATTACGTCACCCATGATGATAATATTACTTGTGAAACTACAACATCTTTCATTTCCTTCTTCTGTATTATCAGAAACCTGTTTTATTTTGAGGCAAAGTACAGATGTACCAATGTGTATCAGAATCAAAGGTGTGTACTTTGAGTTCTGATGCCGTCTACTGTTCGCTAACACCCTCTGAGAATCAGGAAACGCTGCACTGAAGCCTCTTTCAGCATCCTCCAGGCAAAGCAGCTATGGAGCTTGTCCTGTTTAAAAACTATTTGTAAATGTGTAAAACTATCTTCTAAGTGTACAAATTTATGGATTTGTTGATTCATTTATGGATAAGTTCACACATATTTGTGGTTTTAGGCTTTTTGCAGAGATGTGAGTTTTTGCACAAAGTTGTGGATCATTTCAGTGCAGGTACAAATAGTTTTGCGACACTAAAATCTCAATAAGCATCACTTTTCTACCTAACCACACTTTAATTTAAAGACCAACACAACCATAGTGCTGGGCATTAAATTTACAATGACACCTCCACCTCATCTTTCAATATTTTTCCAGGTGTACATTAGGCTCGAAGGTTAAACTTAAAGGGACTGTGAGGACTTTCTAAGTAATCTTGAAAAATCTACAAATCTAGATGTTAGAAATGATTAGAAATGAGATTATCAGCCCCGAAAAAGGTTATTTTTAAATGCTATTCCTCAGCTTCTCCATCGGGTACGACCATACTGTATTGATAAACAGCATGTTAAAGTCCCTATGATAATGCCCCGCCAGCTAACAAAAATGAGCAGTGAGTGTGTTTTCAGATTTCTGTGATTTATCTAGTAGTAATAGTGGAAACAGGAGCTGGACTATCTGACAGAAAAGGTACAAAAAAGCAGAAGAAAGCTAAACAGGAGAGTGATAGAGCACGGGCTAAAGGCTGAAACATGGGATAAGCTGTTTGTGATTATGTTCATCCCTCTCCACATGTAGCAGTTATTCTGCAGTGATCTGTTCAAACCTGAGAGTCTATCAATAAAATGATGAGCCATGTTATGTTTGCTCTGCTTGGTGAGGTTGGAGTTGGTAGATGAGCACTGGTAGGACATAACCAGGGATTCACTAACATTACACAGTACTGATACGTCTCAGAGCACCAGGCTGTGAGTAGCACTAAACAGAGTTGGCTACTAAATTTCAGTACACATAGTTTGCTTGTTGTCACGTTTCAAACAACAGTGCTACATAAGTGTTGATAAATACATTACCTAGTCCCATTGTCTTCAGGAAAAAGTTACCTGCACTTCAAGCCAATAGTCCTTGCAGTCCCATATTAGTAATGAATCCTCAAAGAAATAAAAAGTAACCTTTGTATTATTACATTAAACAAAATTTATGGAATGCAGATGGCGTAGTGGTTTAGGTTGCGCTCTATAAGGTTCGCTCTTGCGTGGGTGGCCCAGGTTCAAGTCCGGCCTGTGGTCTGTTTCTCACATGTCACTCCCCACTCTCTGTTTCCTACTTTATCCACTGACCTCTCCTATCACCCGAGGCATTAAAAGCCCAAAGTATATATTTAAAAAACATCATTTAGACTCATAAGTTCTTGAAGTTTTTGTGACAATCCCAAATCTTTCGAAGCCTCCAAATTTGTCAGACTGAATTGTTATGACATGATGTGACACCAGGTGAAGAACTTGGCTCCTCTCATTGGTTGATTTGATAAAACAGGTGTAATGGGGTTCTCCCTGGAGTTGTTTTTTTTTAAACTTTTTTTTTAGTTGTTAAAGGTTTTGCTGGCCGTGAAGGTCAAAACACAACATTCAAGAAAACATAATATTACCGATTGTGGAAAATGTGGGGACAATGCATCTGGTTTCTGATTGGTTAGAACCCAAGAGTGTATCGTCCTCCTGTTTCTGTCACAGCGTTACTACAGGCAGTCAGCGTCCCGAAAAAATTAGTTTTCAACCCTAACATGTTGTTGTTAAATGTTTTCCTTCCTGAATAATTTTCTGTCATGATGAGTTGAGAGCATGTCAAGTTTTCCCTCAGGTGTTTATATCTCAGCCGTGTTGGTGCAGCAGAGATGAATGTGCTGGTGTTTAAATGAAGAACCTGGATGTGAGAATGAGCTGGGATTCGTTACAGACTGGTTTGAATGTGCTCTCCTGTGTGGTTTGTGTGACCCTGCAGGCTCTGGAGCAGAGTTTGGACAGTCTGGCTCTCACCAGTTTCGGGGTGATGGACACCACGCTGGAGGAGGTCTTCCTCAAAGTGTCTGAAGAGGACCAGTCTCTGGAGAACAGTGATGCAGGTAAGACTGGGTTCCTCTCCTGTGTGTCAGCTTTCATAAATTAATCATGACCTTCAGAGTAAAAATAGATTCCTGCAGAATGTGCAGCGTCAGAGTTTAAGTTCTGACATTTTCTTTGAGTTTCTGTTTTGGCTCCGGGCTAAAATGATAATCAGCTCCCTGTCTCTCTCTCTTCTTCTCTCTCGAGCAGACATGAAAGGTTCCCCAGGGGGCAGCTCAGTGGGAAAGTCCTCGGTGGGTTCAGCGGGCCTGGGGTGTCCACAGAATGAGGCGGGCCCCGCGGTGGAGGCTGATAAACCGGAGGTGGAGCTGAGTAATCTGGTGATGTGTTCCAGGCTGAGCCAGAGCCAGTCCTCCCTCAAATCCTCTTCGTCAGTGGGCTCGGTGCGGGGGGACGAGGGGGGGCTCTATGCAGACTTTTATGGAGATTACTGTCCGCTCTTTGACAACGGCCAGGAGTCAGACTCTGCCAGCCTGAGGGGTAAGAAGATGCACCAACTATTTTATCCAGTCATGTCTGCAGAAAAGAGACTTTCACTGATAAATCATACTTTCAAAAACACCCAAAAGTCTGCAACCCTTTAACCTCTTCTGTTCTGTGGGGGGCACAGTTTGGGATCAGGAAAACAAACAGCTTGTTTTACCCCACATTAAACCTTATAATGAGTAAATTATAGGTTAAGGTATTGTCTTCTGATCTGCTGAGTCATTCAGACACACGTCTGTATCTCTCTCTTCCTGCAGATGCTGAGAACCCGTCGTCCCCAGAGGAGGAAGTCCTGGAGGGGCAGGGCAGCTTCGAGCTGGAGGGTTGGTGGTTAAAGTTGAGTCAGTTTCACGGCCTCATCGTGAAGAGGTTCCACTGTGCCAAGAGGAACACCAAAGGCCTGTTCTCACAGATCCTCCTGCCGGCGTTCTTTGTCTGTGTGGCCATGACGGTGGCTCTGTCTGTGCCAGAGATCGGTGAGTTTGAAGAATTTGATGCATCTCTGAATCCTTTGAAAAAACCTGAGCAAAATGATGGTAACTAAAGAGTCACAACAGTTCAAATGTTTGTGAAACAGTTTGGTACACTGAGGTCAGAAAAGTGCAAGCAACAGAGATTTAACAGGCAAAAATCAGGAACCAGGTCAGGAAAGAACAGGTCAAACATGAGGGTCAAGAAACAAAGAATGCTGGGTGAATTGACTGATAAGGCCAGTGATTGTCTGACAGGGGAACATCAGGGCTATAAAGCCAAATGTATTATATTTGATACGTGACTTCAAAGACCTCTACCTCATCCAAATGATAAATAGTTTCTTTAAAAACCTGTTAAAAATATTTTTAAAAACACATCCTACCACCTTGAGGATTGTCATATCACTACAGTCAGCTGAAGATGTATTTTGGCTCTTTTCCAAATGTCTGCTCCCATGAAATCATCCACTCACATATTTTCCGGACAATCATTGCTTTAGTTTTGAGAAGTTGTAGCAAGAATAACATCAAATAGTTACTTTTTTTTAAAAAAAAAAAGCTGTTTTCTGCATTAAATAAATGCATTTTTACTAAAAAAAAACTTTAATAAAATTGATAAAATAGTTCGCAAAATTGCCCAGTGTGTCAAATGTGATACTAGAAATATATCATGAATGAAATGATAAAGTAATATTTTTTGTGGGTTTTGTTAAAAGGATTAATGAACATCTCAGTTCCAAACAATTGGAATTTTCTGACTATTTTTTATAGGTCAGGCTTTACAGGGTTAAAAAGGAAAAAGGAGTAAACCAAACAAGACACAGGTGCAACAGATGAAGGTGATCAAAAGTAAGGGAGACAGCTTGACAGGAACTGAGAAAGATGAGAGACAGGAGAGGCAAAATAAAACAGGAAAGACAGAAATAATAACTGAACTTGACAAGTCTGATGGTTTCAAGGAGTGGACCAATTACCTCAGAATAAAATGTAGTCAGAGCATAGTTCCTTTATCTAAAAAATACCTAACTGTAGATTTTTTTAAACCTTGAACCTTCACCCAGAGTTAAATAGTTTCAAGTTTAATTTTACCAATCAATCAGAGATCTTTACAAGGTAAAGGGGGAAGTGATTTAGTTTTTATTTTGTGATAATTACTGCAACATTTACTGATAAGATAGTACTTTTTTTTGTCTTTTTAGGAGATTTGCCCCCTCTGATACTATCCCCATCTCAGTATCATAATTACACACAACCCAGAGGCAACTTCATCCCATACGCCAACGAGGACAGACCCCAGTACAGGTGAGGCAGATGCTTTTGTGCATCTGTTTCAGGATTCATTGAGTTTTTTAGTCAAAGAAAACTTGATTCTAGACTTCAAATCGATCTGCTGCTCTATTGAACTGTCATGTAAAGACAGTGCAGAATCTAACTCTCACGTCCTCTCCCTCAGGAGCAAACTGTCCCCAGACGCCAACCCCCAGAAGATCGTCAACACCCTCCGTCTGCCCTCAGGTGTTGGAGCTACCTGTGTCCTCAAAACCCCCTTTAACAGCACTTTAGACCAGCTGGCTCAGACTCTCAACCCCAGTGCCAACAACTCCAAGACCCTCGCCGCCCGCTACTTTGACTCCATGTGTCTGGACTCCTTCACTCAGGGTGTACCCCTCTCTAACTTTGTGCCCCCTCCTCCCTCACCGGCCCCCTCAGACGACCCGGATCCCCGCTTTGAGGACGGGTTGTGGAACTTTACAGTCGCCCCTCCAACCACGGTTCACGGTTAGACTTTAAAATGAGTCCTCTCAGATTGATTTCATCTTAAACGTCCAGCAGGGGGCAGCATTTGGCTTCATAAACCATAACACAGAGGCTGTTTCAGTTGTCTCTTCCATGTTTCCACAGAGCCCGTGACCTCTCCTCCCACCCTCCCTCTGTCCATCCACGAGCCTGTGCGCTGCACCTGCTCCATGCAGGGGACGGGCTTCTCCTGCCCCAGCGGGGTTGGAGGGCGTCCCCCGCTCGTGAAGGTGGTGACGGGTGACATCCTGGTGGACATCACCGGCAGAAACGTGTCTGAGTATCTGCTCTTCACCTCGGACAGACTGCGCCTTCACAGGTAAGACTCAGCAGGATGTAAGACCTGTGTGAAGGGAGTACTTACACCAGGAGAGGTTTTCATGACCTTGTTTTCAAGAATATTAACATTTTGTTACAGTATTTAACTGTGATTTTCACGAATAAGTCATTGCTTTTCAATGTGCAAATACTCCAAATAACCAAATACAGCAGGGTGGGATGATTTGCAAGCTGCTGAAACTCCAAACTTATCTGAACTTAAAGGCAGGGTATGCAGAAATTTTTGATTGGTTTTGCTTCTCTGTTTCAACATCCAAACTGGTCTCCCCCCTGTGGCTCAGGGTCAGCTGCAGTGCACGCTCACTGCCCCGACTGTAGCTAATAGCATGGCTAACAGTTGTAGCTTCGTAAACACATCATTGACGGTAAAAACAGCCCTGTCAGCACCTGCAGCATCGCGTTTCAAAAACTCAAGAGCTAAACACCTGACTTCCTGCAGGTAAATGAAACATGCTGCGGATATAGATTCATTCTTTCTCTGTGATACGGCTGCTGTCCACTTCAGGATAGCTATTCCAGTAAAAACTAACATTTTTAATTTTTATGAAAATTCTGCATACTCTACCTTACTTACAAAAATCTGCACATTAAATGCTAAAACTTAACATATTACTGTGTCATAAGAAAGGAAGTTTGAGTAAGTTCATGCATGACGTGGAAGTCATACGCCCCCAGCTGTTAACAGCTGACAGGCTGATATCTGAATTATCAACCAATCACAGCTCTTTTGGACCAGTAATGCTGCCAGTATGTACGGAGTTGATCCAGTGTGAGTTGACACATTGACTTGATTGGAAACCTATCTGATCTGGTAAAAAAAAGTAACTATTTTGATGTTATTCTTGCTACGACTTCTCGAAACTAAAGCAATGATTTTCCTGAAAATATGTGAGTGGATGATTTCATGAGAGCAGACTTTTTGAAAAGGGCCAAAATACATCTTCAGCTGACTGCAGCACAGCGAACCACAGACTGGTGTATTTCAGCCCTAATGCAGTGATCTCCACTACAGAGTCATGTCTGTTTTTAATGCAGTGAAAGGAATCACAACATCAGAAATCAAAACAGCCAAAGAAACTACAATTAGAGGATCTGACCTCTTATACACTTAAAGAAGAGATAAGATAGAACACCTTTATGCGTGACTTGTTGATGGTTAATTGAAATGATGTCCCAGCAGCAATTTGGCTTCAGTTTTGTGCAACCCAAGGAGGAGACATAGGGTCCACTTTTATACAGCCTGAGATAAACCAGGACATATTTTTTTGGCTGTGTCTGCTTGTTTCCATAGATACGGCGGCCTGACAGTGGGGAATATCCAAAAATCAATCCCAGCATCCTTTGGGAGCAACATACCTCCGATGGTCAGGAAGATAGCAGTTCGCAGATCAGCTCAGGTAAGATCCAAACTCTGAACCAAGAGTCTCTGAACCCACCTCACTGTTAACACACTGACAGAGAAACCACCTGTGTGCAGGTTCTGTACAACAACAAAGGTTACCACAGCATGCCCACCTACCTGAACGTGCTCAACAACGCCATCCTGAGGGCCAACCTGCCCTCATCCAAGGGAAACCCTGCAGCCTACGGTACAGATAACAGACACAGCATGGACAGAAACTTATTTAGAGGACACCATGTGACAGTTTTGTCAAACTCTGATGTGTATATGTGTGTGTGGCTGCAGGTATCACTCTGACAAACCATCCGATGAACAGAACCAGTGCCAGCCTCTCTTTGGATTACCTGTAAGTGTCTCCACAACAAATCATACTTTCAAGAAAAAGGTTGAAACAAATAAAACACTCCAAGCAGACTTCTCTCTTGTTATGCATTTCTTTTTGGACGCCAGTGCTTTTCTTCAAGAGTCCCAAAGTTCCTCAAAATCACTAAAATAACATAATGCTTCAGTTAGATTTACAAATATTTGACAATGTTATGTGGGTCTTATTTAACTATCATGCAGGGTCATTTAGAGTAAGTGTTGTTTTTGGCCTATTTTAATTTTAGTTTTAGTCTTGTCTTTGTGTCAAATTATCAATGTAGCTTTTACCAGATTTAGTCACGTTTCTACTTTTTTTAGCCTAATCAAGTTTTAGTTGACTAAAAATCTGAACATTTTAGTCTTATTTTTGTCAGATTTATCCATGAGTATTACCATCTAGTTTAAGTTGACGAAAACTTATAATGTTTTAGTCTCGTTTTAGTCAATGAAAATTGTATTTAAGTTGATTTTCGTTGATGCAATTCTATGTAACCCAGTTAATAAAGCACAAGTACCTAGTAAAGAATAGAAAAAACAAAATTTTCTCTAAGTCACCCATTTCACAAGTCAAACAAGGTTGTCTTATTATTATTATTATATTTTTGTTACCTTTTAGCTCAAGAATACATTCAATTCCAGACACAGCTCTAATTTGAATTATAAAGCCCCTGAATTGAAACTCAAGAAACAGATATTACAATATATCACCATAATAATATAATAAAGTTTTGTCCTAACTCATTTTGATTAATGAAAATGAAGGGATATATTAGCAGTGGTTTTATTTTGTAAACCATATTTAGTCTTGTTTTTATCATCAAATAGTGTCATCAAAATTGCATTACTTATTTGAATCACAATTTTCGTCACATAATCAACATTTTATTGCATCTCCTCATGATGTCACATGATAAAGGTTTGTTGAAATATTTAGACAGAAATATTTAGTTAAAATTTTCGAACAATACTATTTAGAGTTTATTCGAAATGTCTTCAAATATTCGCTCTGCTGTGTCTCCAGGCTGCAGGGCACCGATGTGGTCATCGCCATCTTCATCATCGTGGCCATGTCCTTCGTTCCGGCCAGTTTTGTGGTTTTCCTGGTGGCTGAAAAATCCACCAAAGCCAAACACCTGCAGTTTGTGAGCGGCTGTGACCCCGTCATCTACTGGCTGGCTAACTACATCTGGGACATGGTGAGGAGGACACAGAGTGTGTGTGTAGGTGTGTGTGTAGGTACTGCATGTTTGTCCGGGTGTCAACATGTTCTCTCCTCTCGTCTCTCCTCAGCTGAACTACCTGGTTCCCGCCACCTGCTGTGTCATTATCCTTTTTGTGTTCGACCTGCCGGCGTACACTTCCCCCACCAACTTCCCTGCCGTCCTCTCCCTCTTTCTGCTCTACGGGTGAGACATCCAGCTGCACCAACACACACACACACACACACAAGCTAACATTATTATTATTCTTTTTTTTAATTCTGTTTAGTGCTTTTTCAAACTGGCAAGAGTTTCATTCAATAACAGTAATACAGAATGATTTTTTTTTTTTTCGTCCAACAAACGGAACAAGACAAACCCGCACATGGATCAATGACAAAAAGTGGGTCTAAAAACTTATTTTTAAAAAGTTCTTTGAAAATGGATAAAAACATATTTCTGAGAGAAGAATTATGTCTTCTAACAGATTTCAGTAGTTGACCAACACTACAAAGATTTTAGGTTCATTTTTTTTTAGTATTTTTAATTTGAGCACCCAAAAATGTCAGGTGGCGCAACCAAATATATGAAAATATATTTATATGTTCCTGTTATTTTTTCTGTGTGAAATTATTGGCAAGTATCTCTCAAGTGTCGTAGTGACTCATACATTTTAATTTTGTGTCTTTATTTCTTTTATTTGTGAATAAGATAAATAATTTTGTGTTAAAATAACATTTCACATTATTACATTGGTTTTACCACCTGACATGGAAATTGTTCCAGTCACCAATGAACTGAAAAAACCTTTTTTATCAGTATTTCAGAGAAATCTACAAACTTTTCCACTTGGTCACAAATGTCATTTGGGCTCCTCTGGCTGATGCAGTTTCCTGTTTCCTGTTTTATTCTCTTCACTTTAAAATAAAAGTCTAATGTTACGGTTGCACCACCCTGACATTTGACAAGGTGAAAATTACGGGACAAAAGTTTTTTAAATTTCTCAACAGCTTTAAAATTCTTTTCATTTGCAAAGAATGTTTTATTTAAAAAGGTTCAAGCATAAAATAATGCCACTGTATTTTTAATTTCCATTGACAAGTTTAATTACTGTGGATACTTGTCAGGACGGTTGCACCACCTGACATTTTGGGGGTTTGAGGAACCAAAACACAAAAAAACATGTTATATTTTAATAGTTTAAAGATGTGTTCAAATAAGACAGGTTTCATAGAATAAAGAAATACATGTGATGAAATACTCAATTCATGATGGAAGGAAATATTGCACTCGGACACAAAAAAGGGACGTCATGTCATTGACCCACATACATACAAACAAAAAACAAACCATACCCCCCCCAAAAAAACAAAAATAAATAAGTAAATAAACAAACCAAGAAATCAGGGTAGACAGTAATGAAAAAATAGATGACACACTGCAGGGTTAACCACCCTAGGTTCTTAATCTAGGTTAAGTTTACATTCTGTAGATTTAACCTAAAACAAAAAAGGGTTCCTAGTCTTTTCAAAGGACCGCTCAGATCCAGACAGGGTCAGCCTAATTGAAAGTGAAGCGCCTCTATTATCCATGCAACATGATTGGGTGGTGTTGAGGAAAAAACTAACATTATTTAATCTACAGCTCTGGAAAAAATTAAGAGACCACTGCAGATTTTTAGAGATCAGCATCTCAGCATACATGACAGTCATTCCATTTCAGTGTCTGTTTAATTCCAACACAAGCACCTGTTTTTACCCAATAAGGTACTGATGAGGTGATCACCTGAAACAAATCTTATTCAATGAGGAAATGTATAAAAACCATTGCTGTCGTCATCACTCTCCTCTGTGAAAGACTGGTGGAGAACATGCCAAGAAGCATAAGAGATATTACTGCAAATCAGGGTTATTCTACAAAATATTGATTTCTGAATACTTTCCAAGTTAAAAAAATTGTAATGTGTTGTTTAGAATTGAACATGAACGTCTTCTTTTGCATTATTTGAAGCCCGATAATAGTGGGATTTTTTTGGGTATTTTTAACCATTTTTCATTTTCTGTAAATAAATGCTCTAAATGACAAGATTTGGAATTTGGGAGTAATGTTGTCAGTAATATATATAATAAAACAAAAGTGTGCATTTTACTCAAACAAATACCTATAAATAGCAAAATCAGAGAAACTGAAAATTTTGCAGTGGTCTCTTAATTTTTTTCCAGAGCTGTATACTCAGGTTATGAGTATATGAGAATTATGAGAAATTGTGCAGCCAACACTTAATTCCCTTTTGGTATTATTCAACTAAATTTTAACAACTTGTTTTTAAACAGACACAAAAAAGTCAGAATGTTTTCTACTGCAGGCTTTAAACTTTTTAATGTGCCGTCAGTCTTCATGGTGCTGAGAACACGTGTCCCAGTCCTGATATCTCAGTCTGAAGCTGATTACTTTCTATTTGTCCATTTATTTCGAGCAGCTAGTGAAAAGATAAAAGCTGTTTTAAAATCCTGATTAAATCCTGACTTTTATTTCAGTCCATAAAGAGGCTGAAACATCTCTGTCTGTTCAGGACTATAAGGATGTGTCATATTTGCACACCTCTCTCAGAACTCACTGTTTACTCTATGAACGTGTTGGTTTTTCCTCTTTACCAGCACGTAGACTAAACACAAATCAGCTTCCTTCATACCTTCACCTTTACCTGACAGAAGAGTTTAGGGACTGACACTCTACGTCCTAACTGCCCTTTTCTGGTTTGAAATGTTTCCCCTGTCCTGAAGTGTTGGACGTCTTTGCTGCTGTTGTTCAGGCTGAGCTCTCTCTTCCAGGTGGTCCATCACTCCCATCATGTACCCAGCATCCTTTTGGTTCGAGGTCCCCAGCACAGCCTACGTGTTCCTCATCGTCATCAACCTCTTCATCGGCATCACCGCCACAGTCGCCACCTTTCTGCTGCAGCTCTTCGAACACGATAAGGTCAGTCTCTTTTTCTCATTGTGGTGTCAGATACATCTTTGGTCTTTTATTTTCATGCTGTTGTATCAAGAGAATTAATTGTCTCATTTAAATTGTTTGATTAACCAAGTGTTTTGTTTCTTCTCTGTTTTCCCTCCAGGATCTGAAAAAAGTCAACAGTTACTTGAAGTCCTGTTTCCTCATTTTTCCAAACTACAACTTAGGCCACGGCCTGATGGAGATGGCTTACAACGAGTACATCAACGAATACTACGCTAAAATAGGTCGGTGTGTGGTGCTGATCCCTGACTTTACATCTTTGGGCTCTAAAGAGGAAAGACAGAGTGGATAAATAAAAGAAACTCAGTAAATGTTTCTCTCACTGTGTCTCCAGGCCAATTCGATAAGATGAAGTCTCCTTTCGAGTGGGACATTGTGACTCGAGGACTCGTTGCCATGACAATAGAAGGCTTTGTAGGCTTCCTCATCACCATCCTCTGTCAGTACAACTTCCTCAGGAAACCCCCGTAAGTAAAAAACATGTAGGGTTTTATTCCATACCAGAAAAAAGGAAATAATATCCATGCTTCCTTTGTTTGAAGCCCTCAAGGTATCATGGGCAGAAAAAGTAAAAAAAAGTACGATGAAATTATTGTGTGCACCAGATACCAACCTGGACTCACAAGATACTGTTGTACACACAGGAACATTTTCAGTGAAAGTTACTTGTAATGATACATCAAACACATGCGAACATTAACCCTCTGATGCATGAATTATGAAAGTCAGTGTCAGGATTTTTCCTTTGAGTGTTTTTATTTGTCTTAAGGCATGAAAAAGTTTTCAATTTTTTTTCTTCAAATATTTGTAACTGAGCATTCAACGTAAAACAGTGTGAAATTAGTGTAAATATGACTTATTTTTCTGTTTGACTTCTTTTCTTTTTTTGGTAGTGTCATGAATAATCTTTTTTTAATGCTTTGCGAAACATTTTAACTTTCTTTCATCCATTTTAACACTGAATAATTGATAGTTAGTGCACTGTTTTACCCTCAAATTTTTTTTTTTTGTAAATATATATATATATTTTGGAAAGAAAATTGAAAACCATTTTCAGTCTCTAAGAAGAATAAAAATACCTGACACAGGCTAATATGAATTTCCACCACATGAACCATTGAATCTAGGAGTAAATAAATAGGTGTCCACTGTAGTGACCACTATGCACCACAGGGTTAACCATCCCTTTTCCCATCATGCCGTCCACTTTCCTTGCATTTTGTGTTTATAAGATAAGAAAACATATGACAGTACATCGTACAACAATGCCAATCTCGAGATTTACAGAGTTAGAGCAGAAAATAAGAAAGTGCACAGTGCAAATAGTACAATAAGAATATGTCAAATGGAATAGTTGAAGAAATGTAACCCAAAAAATAGGGACAGGAATATTTTAGAACTAGAACTATTTATAGTGAAAGTTGTTTTTGCGGCAGATTTTGATTTTAGTATTGTCTTTGTGTCAAATTTTCATTGTAATTTTTATCAGTTTTAGTCACGTTTATACTCTTTTTAGCCTAGTCAAGTTTTAGTTGACTAAAAATCGGAGCATTTCATTCTTATTTTAGTCAGATTTACCCATGAGTATTTCCACCTAGTTTAAGTCAACGAAAACCGATGACGTTTTAGTCAATGAAAATTGTATTTAAGTTGCTTTTTATTGATGCTATTCTATGTTACCCAGTTAATAAAGTACAAGTACCTAGTATAGAAGAGACAATAACAGAATTTCCTCTAAGTTGACTTCACAAGTCAAACAAGGTTGGCTTATTATTCTTGTATTGTTATTCTTACCTTTTGGCTCAAGAATACACTCAATTCTAGAGAAAATGTGGTGCATCTATGGAAGATCATTGTCATGTATTTTGGGCCTGCCCTCTAATCCATTCTTATTGGCAAAAGAATTGAAAAACATTTGATGGTGAAAAACATAAAAAAAATGTGGACAGAACTATATAACTGTAAAAAAAATGTGTAAAGCACCAATGCACAGGTATGAGATGTGCACAGACTGTAACATCAGGATAAAAAGTCTTCTGAAAGGGGGTGAGATGTGTTGTCTATCAGAGACGACAGCTTGTCCATTGTCAGTCAGCCTCCACCTCCATAGGGTCCAGGGGGTCCACCTTCAGCGCCTGCAAGGCATGTTCTAAAATTAGCACTGGTCAAATTGGGCTCCTCCTTGTAATATTTGCTTCATAAAAAGACCCCTGTGTGTATGTGCAACGATTATGTCAGAAACAGTAAATAACAAAACAACAAGAGCTGTAGTGTCATAAAAAATATTCTTGTTTCTCTCTGACATGAAGCCCCCCGAGCCCCCCCCCCCCCCCCTCCAACTGCGTAAAGAGTTGATCAACTAACAAATATTACATCAGTTTTCCGTTCTGTTTTCCATCGGGCACTTTTAAGGAGTTTGAGATCTTTTCTTGAAACATTCACAAAGCCAAGACCCTTGTGTCACCGCTGATTATTAATGGTGTGACACGTAAAACCTGCTGCTTTTCAAATATGATACTCTGATCATTTTTGTCCATAAGAAAGTGAAGAAACATACATCAGTTTTTATCATAATGCTCCCACTCTACCCAAGAAAATCTCCTTTTTGGTGATGTGGATGGATCATGATTTGTGAATGTTGACTGCAGGGAGGGAGACAGTCACTGATGGGCGATTGACATTAGCAGCACACTGCATGGGTATAAATGCTTGAGGAGTTGTTTAACTTTTACCTGGGAAAAATTGAGTCTTGTCTTTTACTGTAACTGCGTTTATTTGACCGACTAAGCCCTCTGTTCAGCATAAATCCATCTGTTATCGAGCAAAGCGACAACGATCCTGCAACAACGTGTGTGCAGACAGACAGTATATTTCTGAGATTTTAAGCTTTTCTTCTTATTTACAAACACAAAGTTCATCCACTGACCTTTTCTCCCTTTTTAGACCACTTTCAGTGTTTTTGTCTGAAAGTAACGTTAAAGTGAGATTTTGAATTGACGTGTGTGTGTGTGTGTGTGTCCAGGAGGGTGCCTGTCAGCTGTCAGCCCATAGACGATGATGACGTAGACGTTGCCTGTGAGAGACACAGAGTTCTGCGAGGAGACGCTGACAACGACATGTTGAAGATCGAGAATCTAACAAAGGTCTGAAAACTCTGCTCTTCTCTAATTTAATAAGCACTCTCAAGTTAAAGTTCACAACTCAAGCTACACTTCGTCCAACTCTTAAGTCTTGGTTATGTTACTGTTGAGTCAGATATTCATGAAGTATGCCTGATTTGTAGTTAAGGAGTTTAGGCTCTATAAAGCTCTGATTTGTCCCCCGTAATGTTTATGTCTGTGTCTCCCTCTCTCAGGTGTATAAGTCCAGGAAGATGGGTCGGATCCTGGCTGTGGACCGGCTGTGTCTGGGAGTTCGGCCTGGTGAGTGTTTTGGCCTGCTGGGGGTGAACGGGGCTGGAAAGACCACCACCTTTAAGATGCTGACGGGAGATGAGTGCACCACTGGAGGAGAGGCCTTCATCAACGGGAACAGGTAAGAACTAAACATGCACCGATAAATCAGCGTAGATCAGTGTCGGCCTCGGTGATTGGCCAGTCCTTAGGTATGAAACTGATCTCCTCTGCCGATCTTCTCTACCTCTGCAAAGGTCTGAAAGTCAGCCATTGTAGCTTTTTTGCTCTGACAGACTGATTCTTAAAGTTTATTCTTTAAATTTGGAAAATGAAACATTAAAGAAACTAACATAATTTAGAGGTTTGGACACCAATATTCTAAACTTTTAATTTATATTTGAAAGAACTACCTCATGTAGAGCTGAGAGATACAGCTCTGGAAAAAACTAAAAGACCACTGCAAATTTTCAGAAATCAGCATCTCTACATATATGACAGTCATTCCATTGCAGTGTCTGTTGAATTCCAACAAAAGCACACCTGTTACTACCTAAGAAGGTACCGATGAGGTGATCACCTGAAACAAATCTTATTGAACAATGAAATGTATAAAACCATTGCTGTGGTCATCACTCTCCTCTATGAAAGACTGGTGGAGAACATGCCAAGACACATGAGAGATGTTATTGCAAATCAGGGTTATTCTACCTAATATTGATTTCTGAATACTTTCTAAGTTAAAACATTAGTAATGTGTTGTTTAAAATTAAATATGAACTTGTTTTTTGCATTATTTGAAGTCTGAAAACAGTGGGCTTTTTTGGGACTTTGACCATTTTTCATTTTCTGCAAATAAATGCTCTAAATGACAATATTTGGGATTTGGGAGAAATGTTGTTAGTTATTTACATAATAAAACAAAAATGTTCATTTTACTCAAAACAAATATAAATAAAAAGCAAAATCAGAGAAACTGAAAATTTTGCAGTGGTCTCTTAATTTTTTCCAGAGCTGTATGTGCAAAATTCCATGTCTCGATTTTAATCCCAGATATCTCAATATCGATACGATCCAATATTACTCTGGGTTTAGAGAAAACTAAGCATGTTTCAGAAAAATAAAAGCATCATTATATGACAGGCTGTGGAAAGTGAGGCTAATGGATTAGAGCTCACTGTCAATCATCAATATAACAGAAAGTCAAAATAACCTGAGCTTTCATATCTCTATACCAATACGATAACGATATATCTTTCAGCCCTAACCTCATGTGCAGTTAAAACATCAAGTTTGTACTGTTTCACAGGTATTGTTCAGTGTTTTTCAATAAAATAAGATTGCAACTGTCACGGCGTGAAACCAGGGAACACAGGGGGACGGACTCCAGTGCAGATTCTTACGAAAACAGTCTTTCAAACCCCAAAAGCAAAAAACTCAAAAGCCCAAGTAAAAACAAAAGAGGATCAAAAAACCAAAGCTCAAACCTCCAGAGAAATCCAAAAGCGAAGGGGGAAGACGCAGGAGAAACAGGAGGGCAAAACACGGGACGACGTGAAACTACACCATGACTCAACAATGAACGGACACAGACTGAACTCAGGACAGGGATTAAATGCGCAGTAACTAATCAAACCCAGGTGTGGCACAAGACACAGGTGAAGCACATGAGGGCCAATCACAGAGGAGGGAAACCCAGGACCAGGAAGTGACAACACAAGGGAAACCCAGGAATAACTAAACACAGGAAACCAGAACACAAGACAAAGGAAGAAATCAACACAAGGAACACTGATAAACACAAACACACCCAGGAAATAAAGAGCAAAAGGCAAACCCTGAAAACAATGCAAAAATCCCAAAACACAATATCAGGATCCTGACAGGAACATTGAAGGCGTGTGCTGCCAGTCATAAAAAAAAATATAGTAAAAAATCAGTATTGACAGGTCAGGCTTATCAATGATCAGTGATCATTCAGAAAACTGTGATGGGTGCACCCCTGGTCAGAACCATCAGGATTAGAAAACCTGAGAGGAATGGTGCACAGCTCTGAGATTTGCTGTATGTTTATGTCCTTCTTGGGATAATTTGTGAAGTTTTTGAGATTCCTTCTTTTACCTTTCACCATTTAAATTTAGCATAATTACACACAAAGCCCATCTGTCCTTAAAGCTGCATCCAACACCAGGTGGAAAGCCCAGCAAAGTGTGTGAAGGGCAAAACAGTCGGCATGAAACAAAATACCTTTGAAAGGCGTGACTTGCTTCCGTTATATCGTTCTGTGTGTGTGTGTGTGTGTGTGTTGACAGCATCCTGAAGGACCTGTTGCGTGTGCAGCAGAGCATCGGTTACTGTCCACAGTTTGACGCTTTGTTTGACGACCTGACGGCCAGAGAGCACCTGGAGCTCTACACTCGACTGCGTGGGATTCCCTGGAAAGACCAAGAGAGGGTCAGTCCATCTCACACTCTCTCACTTTCTCACACTAACACACACTGCCTGGCCAAAAAAAAAAGTCACACACCATTATTTGATTGGACCGCCTTTAGCTTTGATTCTAGTACACATTCTCTGTGGCATTGTTTGGATAAGCTTCTGCTTTGTCACAAGATTTATTTTCATCCAGTGTTGCATTAGTTTTTCATCAAGATCTTGTTTTAATGATGGGAGAGTCTGACCACTGCACAAAGTCTTCTCCAGAACATCCCAAAGATTCTCAATGGGGTTAAAGTCTGGACTCTGTGGAAGTGAACTTGGGAGAAATAGAATTGACTTCTCTCTTTACAAACCTCCTGCTCATAAATGAAACTTCATGAAAGGAAGGTTAACTTTTTGATATAACTATATTAATTATTGGATGATGAATCTAATACAGTTCTAAAAATTTGGTCTTGATCTGTTGATTTTATGACAGTTGTGTTCAGTATTTTGTGCTTTAAACTCACATTGAACATGGTTTTAATCCCAATTTTCTGACCTGAGACTGATTTATCCTCAGTGACTGTTTTCAGCTCTGTCTTTTCACTGTCATATAACTCATCAGAAAGTTTCTGAACCGGCCAATCAGAGACTGATTTCCCATTTGAGGGCATGTCTGTCCGTGAGAAAACTTCCGCAAAGCCAGCTCTTGTGTTGATTATCTCTCCTCCATCCTCTCTCCTCTCTCCTCTTAGCAAATTAGTGCAAATGGGACTGTCTTCAATATGGCGGCTTTGGAACTACTCCCGGTGTCACAGAGGAGAGAGGACAGAGGAGATATCATTTAGCGCAAATGAGACGCAGCCTTTATCATATTCTCACACTGACCTCCTCCCTCCCTTCTCCTCCCTCCTCCCTCCTCCCTCCTCTCTCCTCCAGGTGGTGCAGTGGGCCTTAGAAAAGCTGGAGTTGTCCAAGTATGCTGACAAACCTTCAGGGACCTACAGCGGAGGAAACAAACGCAAACTCTCCACAGCCATTGCTCTGATTGGATACCCCTCACTCATCTTCCTGGTAGGAGACTCTGATTAATGTTCGCCCTGTGTGTCAGCACTAAAACTACACACAGAATGATTTACTGTATTTTATTACTGAGGCTACTATCAATGGATAAAGGTCACCCAGAACTGAATATCCTTTTATACTGATGATGTCCTTCTGTGTCTCTATGACTCAACACTTTTTCTTCTAAATATCCTATAATCAGTCAACAGGCATCACCCTCAGGACTGACAATACATTTTATCACAAGGCTGGATGTTATTGTTAGGAATGTACATTTCTCAACTCTCTGCTTCATCTTCTATAGTTCGACGTGTGAGCAGCACAGCTTGGAAACAAAAAAGAGTAGAGGTTTCATGACGAAGGTGTGCTAAAACATAGATGTGTATGGACACCTCAGGCCTCCATTAGGACCATTTCTATCCTCTTTTTACTGTTTGAGGTCCATTAGTCAGAGGTTGAGTTCTGTGTTTCTCTGGCCTCTGTTGACGATGGGCTCAAAACTCTTCATCAGAAACAGAAAGATGACATCATGATTTGACATGGACTCTATTTTTATTAAGCAAATTATTATAAAATTATTATAACATTTCTGATGGGGACACAAGATACTGTTAGAATGATCGAAAATTATTTCAAAGATTGAAAGTCATACATTCATTTAAGGCTTTAAGACATCCATTACTGAGCTCTGATTATTCTTTGAAATACAGCTCAGCATGTTGAACATGTTTCTAAAGATATTAGATATGTCTGAAAACTATGACAGAGTTTTAGAGCCACGTTAAGATTTTTTTTTTTTTACTTCATATTTTACTACGAGAATAAAGTCAAAAATAGCGACAAAATTTACTACGAGAATGAAGTCTGCAGACTACAGAAAGACTGGGTTTGCTCAGTGAGCAGAACATTTTGATAAATGTTTAATCTTACCTGCTAACTGCAGCACTCTCATCCTCGTTTTATTCTTCTTTTTCTTCTTCTGATTTTATCGTTTCCTTACCTACTAACGACTTTACTTCGACTTTATTCTCGTAGTAAAATAATTAATTTTGACTTTAATCTCGTAAAATATGAAGCAAAAAAAAAAAAATTCTTTATGTGGCCCTAGTACTCCATCGTAGAAAACACTCTGGAGACTCATTTTTTCCTTTTTTAAAAAGGAGCTCACTCTTTCATTAAAAAGAAGATCATGAAAAGGAAAAATATTTCCCGTCATACTAAACTCAACATTTTCCATGTAAAAGCAAACGTCTCTAGTTTTCTGATTTGAGTTTAACAAGTTTGACAGACGGTAAAAAGATACTAGTTTCTTTCATTTTAAATCATTAGTATAATAGAACAAACACCTTATGACTTATTTGGACAGTACAATAGTTTACAGGGGGAACTTTTTTGTAATCATTTTCAGTGAATCTCTTTTCTCCAAGTAAATAAATCCTCAGCTGATCTTGTGTTTTTGTTCCTGTGTGATCTTTTCTGATTTCTTTTTCTCCTTATGGATTTGTTTGTTCCCCACCAGGATGAGCCGACCACTGGGATGGACCCAAAGGCCCGCAGGTTTCTCTGGAATTTAATCCTGGACATCATAAAGACGGGCCGCTCTGTAGTTCTGACCTCTCACAGGTAAAACCTCTCACTCCTTTCAGGCTGAAGGAACTTTTTTTTCTTCATCGTTTACTGAATACTGAATGATGTGTTTCTCTGCAGTATGGAGGAGTGTGAGGCTTTGTGCACCAGACTGGGCATCATGGTGAACGGCAGGTTCAAGTGTCTGGGCAGCATCCAGCACCTGAAGAACAGGTCTGCAGAATCTAGATCCACCTTTAGATGCTGTGATTTCTTCATGTAGCCGAACCTGCAACATTTACACTGAGTGTGACATTAACAGACAAGAACATCCTGCTGAAGCTTCTGCACTGATGAAACAATTTTTTGTCTCCATGACCGTGTTGCAGGTTTGGAGATGGCTACATGATCACAGTGAGGACAAAAAGCAGCTCGAATGTGAAGGAGGTGGTTCGATTCTTCAACAGGAACTTCCCTGAGGCTGTGCTGAAGGTAGATCTCTACAGAAACGTGACTTTCTTTGACTTAGGTCTGTCAGCTCACACATTAAGCCTTAATTTAACAAGCCATAACTGCAAATATGGTGACTCATGTAGTTAGTACTTTACACCAAGAAATGGCGTACATCTGTAACTACAATATGAGCAATATTTGTGAGTGTCTTTCTATCCAAAGTTTATGCAGTTTGAACCCACCCCCGGGTCGAGGAGATTAGGAACACTTCACGGAGCAAGAAAGTGAACTTTAGTGAGAGTTCTGTTCACCATTGATGAAACACGTCGTCAAGTAACAGCTGTCAGTTTGCCACGACAGTCCACAAGCAGCACATACAGGAGCCAGTGTTTTGCTTCACCGTGTCCAGGCTGGGTGTAGCAGGGCTGATCAAACACTGCTAATTGTGATGGGGGTAGCGGGACTACAAAAAAACCCCCATAGAAATAGCAGCAGACAATAAACAATAATAGCAAGCCATACTTTTCCAGATGTTTACAGATGTTCTGTACTTGAGTGACTTTACTCCCATCACCAGCTTTGGGTCACAATGATGATATTTCTCATTTACAGTATCCCTTTATCTCTAACCATTTCCAAGCAACAACCTTTTGAAGTAGTGACATCCAAACTGAATATTTCATTGAATAAACTGTAGCACCTAAAGGGTAAGTGCAGTAAGTCCTAAACCACAGAGCCTGTTTTCACCCTCAAAGACAAGCAGGAGCACTGATCCTGTCTGCTGATGTATAAACTGAGATTTTCCAGTGTATAACCCTTGTGTCATTATGTATCCGCAGGAACGTCACCACACCAAGGTCCAGTACCAGCTGAAGTCCGAGCGCATCTCTCTGGCTCAGGTCTTCAGTAAGATGGAGCAGGTGGTGGAGGTTCTGGGGATCGAGGATTACTCCGTCAGTCAGACCACTCTGGACAACGTGAGTCAGCGCTGAAACTTTCACCGACACTTTGATTGAAGCACATTTACTGTCACATTCATAGTAAAAGCAGCACAAGTGTAAGATCCTGTCTGCTGAACTCTCTTCCTGTGTGAAGACTTTCACTGTGTCCAGCAACAGGTCGTTTCTGTGTAGATGTGTAGCTCCTTTTCTCAGGTCTGGTTATGCTAGCATCTTAATTACCCATAGTTAGCTCATTGAAAGCTAGTTTTGATAGTTGATGTATCCAACATTCTGCACAGACTAGCACCTGGTCTAAAATGTCCCCTAGACCCCTTCACTGTTTGTTAGCAGTTACAGCTGCATACATTTTGGTTGGAGAAGTACAGAGGAGCACAGTGGTTTGACATGGAAAGTGACACCAATACAGGCAACTTTCACCAACATAAGTTCACTTTGATGGAGGGTAAATGAGGATCAATGTTGCCTCATGATAAATCAGGGTAACACTTCATTTGAAAGGGTATACATAAGACTGACATGACACTGTCATAAACATGACATGACCTCTGTCATTAAGTTGAAGGAGGCTTCAAACATGTTTATGAATGTTGTCATTTGGTGTCATTCAGTGAATTCTGTCACCTTTAATGCAAAGTCAACATTACTTGGGGGATGTATTTGATATAACAACTTGACTTTGTTGGCAAAACAGTGGCAGATTATGTTTACTTTGTAAATATCAAGGTAAGTTGCATATACTAAAATAACAACATTTCTCTATAAGGGTAAATGACAAAAAGAGGGTCTAAAAACGTATTTTTAAAAAGTTCTTTGAACATGGATAAAACATATTTCTGAGTGAAGAATTATGTTTTCTAACAGATTTCAGTAGTTGACATACATTTCAAAGTTTTTAGGTTCATTATATTTTAGTATTTACAATTTGAGCACCCAAAAATGTCAGGTGGCGCAACCAAATATATGAAAATATATTTATATGTTCCTGTTATTTTTTCTGTGTGAAATTATTGGCAAGTATCGCTCAAGTGTCTGTAGTGACTCATACATTTTCATTTTGTGTGTTTTATTTCTTTTATTTGTGAATAAGATAAATAATTTGATGTTAAAATAACATTTCACATTATTACATTGGTTGTACCACCTGACATGGAAATTGTTCTAGTCACCAATGAACTGACAAAACCTTTTTTATCAGTATTTCAG
The DNA here is from genome assembly GCA_008086565.1 of Thalassoma bifasciatum. NCBI lineage: Eukaryota > Metazoa > Chordata > Actinopteri > Labriformes > Labridae > Thalassoma > Thalassoma bifasciatum. Next base: position 13,067 of record RPOG01003802.1, on the reverse strand, counting down.
AGAAATCTACAAACTTTTCCACTTGGTCACAAATGTCATTTGGGCTCCTCTGGCTGATGCAGTTTCCTGTTTCCTGTTTTATTCTCTTCACTTTAAAATAAAAGTCTAATGTTACGGTTGCACCACCCTGACATTTGACAAGGTGAAAATTACGGGACAAAAGTTTTTTACATTTCTCAACAGCTTTAAAATTCTTTTTATTTGCAAAGAATGTTTTATTTAAAAAGGTTCAAGCATAAAATAATGCCACTGTGTTTTTAATTTCCATTTACAATAACTGACATTCAATTTTTAGAGTTTAATTACTGTGGATACTTGTCAGGACAGTTGCACCACCTGACATTTTGGGGGTTTGAGGAACCAAAACACAAAAAAACATGTTATATTTTAATAGTTTAAAGATGTGTTCAAATAACACAGGTTTCATAGAATAAAGAAATACATGTGATGAAATACTCAATTCATGATGGAAGGAAATATTGCACTCNCAGAAACCCTGGATGTTTCTCTGACTGTATGTTCGCATATTGGTTTGAACCCCCTCCCTCTCTCTCTCCCTCTCTCTCTCTCATGAGTTTTTGTGATGATTCAGTTGTAACTTGTCCGATCATGTTGATGCTGTTTCACTTCTCCTTTCACAGCTAACTGCAGTCATATTTTTGCTGAGTATCATTGAATTGGTGAGATGTTTTCCTACTTGAAGGGATGATCATTAAACGCGACAAACAGGTGTGATGGTTTTCTTCTTATCTGAGGGACAAAAAGCTGAAGGAGGGTTGGAAGCTGGATTAGATTCATTTCTTAAACAACCATGGTCAAAGACACATCCTGATGTTAGTCATCAAAGGCGATTGAAGAAACTACTACTAAAATTGGGTTAAGAACTGTCCAACACATCATTAAAAAGTTGAAGGATGATGGGGAACCATCATCTTCCAGGAAGAAATGTGGTCAGAAAATATCCTGAATGATCGTAATCGACAATCACTTTAACGTTTGGTCAAGTCAAATCGAAGAAAAAAACCCTAGCAGAACTCAGGAGTATGTTTGGTTGTAAAAGTAAGAGCATTTCCACACTCACAATGTGAAGGGAACTCAAGGGACTGGGATTGAACAGCTGTGCAGCCTTAAGAAAACCACTAATCAGTGAGGCTAACCAGTAAAAAAAGAAATACTTCAGTTCGTTATGAAGCATAAAGATTGGACTCTGGAGCAATGGAAGAAGGTCATCTCTGTATGTCTATGGCTGTTTTCCAATCGCCTACTACACTAGCGATGCCTACTACTTCGGCTGAAATTCAGTATTTAGTAGGCAGTATGCGAAAACTTGCGAGATCTGTAGTATACTTCAAGTTCCCAGATGTCCTACTGATCCAGGAAAATTTCTCAGTCTGCAACGGACCAGTCTACCTGGCATACTGTTTCCCACAATGCACGGCGCTAATGCCGTTTGTCAGTTTGGGGGCGCTCAGGTTGAGGTGAATTACTGACACCAACTGGAATAAATCAGCTCAACTACAGAACAACAAAAATGTGAAACGGTCCGAGAGATAAAAGTGAAGTGACAGGAAAGAAACAGCGGTAAATCTGCTCACTTCATCATGAAAGAGCTGTTTACTTTTACCAAATTCATAAAAGCCCCTAAATCATTCATCACTTTTTATTTTACACTAACAGCCTACATGGGTAATGAGGACGCAGTTTTTCACCAGCTGTAAAAATAAAAAGTCAGTTGGTTTCAGATTTATTTCAATACACGACAACTTTTGGTGCAAGAGTAAAAATCAAATATGGCGATTTTGCTGTAATAAACTTCTATACCTTTACAAATTTGATAAAACCGGGACTCTTATCTCTCCCTGAATTTGTTGTTTTTCTAAATGAATCAAAAATGTTCCTTGAACCACTAAAAATAAAGAAAAAAACCATAAAAATTCTCAAAAAAATCTACAACTTCCTTCACATGCTTAATTTCATTTATTTATTTTCCTTTGTATCTCATTGACATCTAATTTAACTTATCTACTTTTATTGCTCCTGTAACTTCACCACTGATTGATGTGGTGAATTAATGACTGAAATGCCAAATGTACTCATGATTTATTTATGATAAAATTAAACATTAGAAAAAAAACCCATCAGCTCCACTTCCTGAAACAGAAATCCAGAGTAGTATACGACTAAACAGGTCCAACAAAACAGTCAAACTACATATAACATGTCAAAGTAGTAGGTAGTGTCTACTCCCTACTACTTTAGCATGTGGTATGTAGTGGGCGGTTTTCGAATTCGCCTACTACATACTACTACCCACTGCAGTATGCAGTAGGCACCGCCTACTGCATACTGTATTTAAATGTAGTATGTAGTATGACAGTTCTGTTTGGTCTGTTTTGCAGTATACGACACTGATTTCCAGTTTGAGGAATGCAAGAGTAAGGAAAAGCAGATGAATTTTTTTATAGTCTTTATTGTCATTTATTAGTATTAAGTTATATGCCCTTACATGTTTCACCCAAACTTTCTCCAGTTTCCCTCATTTTCAATTCAGACCTGTGGCCAGGCGCTTTGCATTGTGGGAAACAGTATGCCAGTTAGACTGATCAGATGCATACTGAGAAATTTTCCTGGATCAGTCGGTCATCCGGGTAGTTTTGGCATACTGAAACTTTCACATTTTTTGGCATACTGCATACTGCATTTTGGACAAATCAGTAGTACGTACTGGTAGTATAGTATGGGAATTCGAAAACGGCCTATGTCTCCTCCGAGCAATTTAGCGCAAATGGGACAGTCTCCAATATGGCGGTTCTGGAACTACTTCCGGTGTTGCGGAGGAGAGATGACGGAGGAGACATTTAGCGCAAATGAGACGCAGCCCAGGTATAACTTGTGAGAGGCAGATGCGGTTTGGAGATTTGGACGACAAAGGATCATATCAACGTGACACTGTGTGCACAAAAAAATAAAGTTGCAGATCCTACTGACCGGGTCAGTTCTTTACTCTCTCAGCCGTCTGGGTCTTCGGTGTAACAAGTAGTTGTCTACAGCAGTTCCGCCTGATGGGAATGTCCACGTACGTCAGGGCAATGAAAGCTTAATGAGGGTTGTGGACGTCATGTAACCGACCCAGGTAGATCTTTATTATTATTTCTTTGTATTAATATCATTATTTTATTATATTTTTGGAAACACAAGCTGACTTTTATGCAATCAAAGCCTAAAAATAAAAAATGATAATAAATATTGAAAAAAAAAAAAAACTCTGACAAAAGGGCACTTTGGGTGTCAAGGGGCAAAGGGGCAGGTGCTCAAGCACCCTCTGCCCCCCCCTCCCCTCTGCACGTGCCTGCCTTTGTTAATCCCACATAAAACTGAATCTCCTTTATTACAAACAGGGGATACATTTTCTGGCAGGTGCATTGTAGCAGGCTGAAATAATTGGTATAAAAGACATCTATCGTCAGATTAGTGTCCCCCTAAGCAGGGAGCAAGTTACGATTTTATTGTTTTTGTAGTGGTCCATGTCCATGCTCATTTTTTTTTTACCAAATGTACTGAGCAGAGCACGCTTTGTCTGGTGGTATCTGATTACTTAACTTTGTTTGTTGTTTATTTGGCACATTTCAAGTGTTTATATTAATTGTGTGGAGTTGTTCACTGTGTATTATAACAGTTAAATGGGTGCAGGGGTTTTAACAGTAATTCAGAACCACGTTTTGTTTAGAGGGTAGTGATGTGCAGATCGATACTAACGATACTAGATCTTTATGCTCTGGTATCAATTCTCAAATCTAAATATCAATACTTTTGAAACTATTTTTTACTTGAAGTAATGTTAACAAACGAACAGGAACACATTGGAAAGAAACAAAACTTTTGAGCTCTCATTTGAATCATACACGGTTGGGACTTTTTCCTTCACCTGGATAAGTTCATAATGTGTAATCACAGCAGCACACTGCCCCCATCAGTCACTCAGTCTGAAAACACAATGACTGAGTGTAAACAGAGTCATTTATGGAGCTACTTCAGCTCCTAGATTCATTCAGGTGGGATTTCTAGAGAATTGATCATTTTAAGTGAATTACATGGAGATGTTTTTGATAGATTATTAAGAGCAATTGCGGTAAAAAAACAAAAAAACAAAAAAAAAAACATGATAAACTTGGAAAAACCGGGGGAAAAAGGAAAAAGTAACATTCTATCTATATATCCATGATTAGTTACTCCAGTCTAATTGGTACAACCAGGATCGGTGTCAGATACCAGCCTGAATTTTGAATCGGAGAGGAAATCAGCGTTATGGAACATCTCTATTAGAGGGTTTCCACCCCCCACCCCCACTTTTTTTTTTTTTTTTTTTTTTTTTTTTTTTTTTTTTTTTTTTTTTTTTTGTTGTTGTTGTTGTAAATATTTGGGGTTTTGTTCTGATTGGTTTATTGGTGATGGCTCGGTTTGGTTGTCTCACAGCTCTTACGGTGTGTGTGATTTCACGCTGAAGGAAGGAAATAAAAAGATAAAGACACTTGTTGAGAGGCAGGCTGCTGATTTACAGGGTTCAAGGTTCAAAGTCCGGTCAGAACAATTTATGAAGTGTCGGGACTGAACGTCGGCCCTCCAGGAAATGCCCAGTATGCCAACCAAAGACTTCTGTTATTTATTCATTTATTCATTTTTTTTTTTAAAGGGTTTGAAGCTTTTGTACTGTTGACTTATTGTGTACTCTACTTCCTCTTTGGATTTTTACTTTCGTTTTCTTCTGATGTGACGCAGTTTTTTTTTCAGCCTCTGTACGTGGTGTAGCTGCTCTCCGCGGTGAAGTTTTTGTAAGTGACTCCTTTAATTGTTTTAGAGACACTCAGTTGAATTCAGTACAGTATGAAAACAGCGGTAAGCTCACAGTTGATGTGTGAGAAATTTTCTTTGCTCCTAACGGATAGAGGAAAACGTTGGATATCTGAGAGAGAGAGAGAGAGAGAGAGAGAGAGAGAGAGGTTTGACATGCACATGTGCACTTTAATAACATTATTATTATTATTATTATTATTATTATTATTATTATTATTATTATTATTATTATTATTATTATTATTATTATTTGTGCAGACTCACAAACAACTGTTTGATCCAGAGCTGATCAGCTGACGTTGTCATTGCTGAAAGACTTCCCCATATGTGACGCTCCGGAGGAAAGGACATCTTATTTCTCTTTGAAAAAAAAAAGAATCTCCTTATTTCTTTTTTTAATAACAAAAAACTGTTTGCTCTTTTTAAATCATAATTACAGAGGAAACTTCAAAAATGACCCTGTTCCTTTTTTATACACAAACACTGATTACAAATAAACAGATCACAGGTGAGGGTGGTTACCTTTAGTAGACATTCAAACACATTTGTGTTCACTTTTGTGCATTAATCAGGCCAAAATCACCAGAGCTGTGTAAACTTCTTAACAGGGTCATTTTTGAAGTTTCTGCTGTCATTATGATTTAAAAAGAATAAACTTTTTTTTTCCACAACTGTAAGTTAATACACTCTGGCAGAACTGGCAGATTTCTTGGCCATTTCCCAGAGAATATCAATGCTAACAAAATGTCTTTCACTCATGGTTGGGTGAAGCCATTTATTAACAAACAAGTGTGTTTACTCTTTTTCAACCTTGATGATGACTCTGATGATGATCAAAAGTTCATCAAGGTATGTAAACTTTTGATCAGGGTCATTTTGGAAGTTTCTGTCATTATCATTATTACTCAAAAAGAGTAAAAAGTCTCTGAAAAATGCCCAAAAAATCATGAATTCTGCCAGGGTGTTTAAATCCATGTTGCACTGTTTTTTGTGCCTGTAACTAACAGCACAACAAAGAAAGACACATTTTTTTAGATATTGAATGCATAAAATGTAAGTTTAAGGAGCAGCATCAGAAATGAGTTACTACAGTAAACTCAAACTAAAACAAAAAACCTGCAATTACCCGACTGATTCTTTGTTTTTTTTCTGGCTCAACCAGTTGGCAGGTGGAACCAAAAAGTGAATTTACGAGCTTGGTGGTGACTGTGATGCACTTACTATAACCATTTTAGATCATTCATTGATAAATGGTTGAATGTTTAACCCTCTGAATCCCAAACTTGCCAGTGGGAGGATAAAAGAAAATAATTTTAAATGACTGGCATTTAGAAACAATTTGTTTAATTCAGAACAGAAAAATTGGCATAATTGTCAAATTCCCCACTTTCAGATGGTACCTGAATATATCTCTAGTGATGTTGGCATCATGTCTAAACTGGCCAGGAAAGATGTGAGAATTTCATAGACACACAATTTTCAGAAAGTAAAGAATTTTCTTTCACTAAATTCTTAAAAAAAAACAAAAACAATTTTACGCTTGCTACTGCTTTCAGCTAACCCTGAATGATGGACATACACCCAGTAAATAGTTTCCTTCCAAAAGTTTTTGAATTTTGCTCCCCACTGTATCATCTTGCAGGTGTAAAATATCTGGTCAGAGCTGCTCAGCACTCCCATTTGACTTGACCTCAACTCTGTCAGTGATGCTGGTGCTGCAGAGACAGAAGAAGGCGCTCTGCTAAAAAGCCAAGAGATCAAAAAAGAAAGAGCTCTTATAAGTTTCTCTGAGGTGAGATGAGGGTCAATAAACTCTTCACAACTCACTCACCCTCACCCTCACATCTGCTGCTAAGGTCACTAATGATGATGTTTGTTTGATATCAGGATGGAGAACATTCAGAGACCAGTGTCTCCTGGACCCAGCTGTGTGTCCATGAAGAGTGATCGGTCTAAGGGTCTCCCTATGACCTTTAAAGATGGAAGTCCTACTGATGCAAGGTGAGATCCGTGAGCTAATCTGGTCACTCTGATGAGCTTGATAAAGGCCCTAAAATATTAGCCTCTCAGAATAATGATCTTTGGAATTCCAATGAAGTGTTAAGTACTCAGGCCCTGTTACAGCTCATTACATCATTCCACTATCACAACCCTCACAGTTACATCTGCAGCTCAAAAACTCAAAAAGTAGTCACCAATGACGATGATGTTTGTTTGCATCAGGATGGAGAACATTCAGGGACCAGAGTCTCCTGGACCCAGCTGTGTGTCCATGAAGAGTGATCGGTCTAAGGGTCTCCCTATGACCTTTAAAGATGGAGGTCCTACCGGTTGGAGGTGAGAACTGAATCATGTCAAGGCTAGGGATGGGAATTTTGACTAATTTCCCTGCTGACTTGTCGCAAATTTTATTTGCATCTGTGCATTCCTGCTCAGGAATGCACAGCAGCGACTGCAGCGTTGTTGTTTTCCTCCAAACTCAATGGGCTCACATTTGCACATTAGCACTCAACTCCTCTCACTCACCCCACCCATACCTGTTACATTTATCAGAAGGCTTCATGCACTCACATGAATGAATCAATTTTTTAATGAATGAATAAAAGAGCCGCACAATGATAGACAAAGCTGCAACAGGCTCAAGAGCCGCGGGTTGGCCACCCCCGCTTTATATAGCAACCAGACATCCCTCCCAGTCAGATCATTGTATTCAATCAGCTCAAACATTGCCATTAAAGATTCTGGCCATGTTGATGTTGGTGACAGCACATGATGCTTGTGAACCTCCACCTTCATTAACTCCTGAAACTGAATGTTCTCTCCACAGAGATGAACAGAGCTCAGAGGATCTCAGGGATCAGCTCGACCAGCAGCATCTAACCAACCTGGACTCTACATTAAAGGTATTTACAAAACATTTACACCACAAACAAGACAAACCAAGAGTTCAGTGCTGGTTCATCATCTGTTTTGACCTTTAGGAGCACAGATGACTGAGTTGTTGTGGTCTTTCAGTTAAAACTTAAAGTAAATTTAATACGCAGCACATCATTCTGTTCTAGCTGCTGGAGGAGAAGATTGTCAACTTTGTGAAGGACGAGCTGAAGAGAGTTGAGGGGGTCCTGAGATCAGCCTACCCAGCATGCTCAGAGGGTCAGGGTGATGATGGAGTGGTTTTGAATGGTGAAGATGAAGAACAGAGGAGGATCAGAGATGCTTTTGTGAAGATCACCCTGCACTTCCTGAGGAGAATGGAGCAGAAGGAGCTGGCTGACTGTCTGCAGAGCAGTAAGTGAATTTAACAGACCACTCAACCCCTGGCTGGTTCTGGGATCCACTTTTTGGATCTGATATCATCCATCCATCCATCTTCTTAACCGTCTATCCTGTTCAGGGTTGTGGGTGGCTGAAGCCTATCCCAGCTGTCATTGGGCGAGAGGCGGGGTACACCCTGGACTGGTTGCCAGTCAAATGCAGGGCTGACATAGAGACAGACACCAATCACACACAGACTCACATCTACGGGCAATTCAGAATAATCAATTAATCTAATGTGGGCATGTTTTTGGTCTGTGGGAGGATGGATCTGATACCAGTTCACCCTAAATTATTTCCAAATTCTTATGCCAAAAAGGGCATTAAAGATCTTTTCAAAGACAATTCTTTTGGTAAACTTAGGACAATAGTAAGTAAATCTGTGTGTGGTGGATTATTGCTGGTTATGAAAAAAAAAGCTTCTTGGCAGTAAATCATATTACAGTAAAGCTTGTTTTTTCCCCATTATAATGAAGCCTCATTTGTAATGAACATGCATCAGTGAGGTGAGCTGCATAGTTAAATATGTGGGTCGCACCCATGAAACATTTGCTAAAGCCTCTCTTCCAAACAGCTTATTCTGTCGTTTTTACATTATTTGAAGGATTGAACAATTTTTTCATTTAACAATCAGGAGCCTTGATGCTCTAAATAAATAATGAAAAATAATGAAAGTAATGTATTAATGTAATTTGGTAATAAAATAATAATAATTTTAAGCTCTTTCAGCTATTTTTATAAAAGTACATTTGAGAATTCATGGATGAAAATATTATACTTTACAGTTAAAGATATTTTGATTTTGGACATACTGATGAATTAACCATTGCAGAACTATAAAACAATATTTCAGTATTTAACAACATACTATTTATCCAGGGCATTGAAGGCAAACCCTGCACTTTGTGAAATATATAAAAGGGATAAACATAAAGACAGCAAACATGTTAATGATCACTGTTATGGTTTGCAAAACCAGTGAATAGGAGAGGACCCAAAAGCAAGGTGGAGGCAGAGAAGGCAGATAAAGGGGATTTTATTGAAGACGTGTTGTGAGGGTGAAGGAGTCCAGATTCCGTATGTCGGGAGATCCACTGAGAGTAAGAGCCGCAGTGTGGCTGGGCTTGGGTGGTGAGGGTAGCAGGTAGAGGAGGCACTGGAAGGAAAAAGAAAGACAAGAACAATGAGTCCACAAGAAATCACAAAGAATAAAGAAAATCTTGAAATGTTTCAAGCTTTGCAGAGTAGACTGAAGTACTGCAGTCAAAGCTGGAAAATACTAGCATCTGACTCCTTCATCCACCGGGCTTAAACGCAGGGTGTTATGAGGGAAGATGAGCAGCAGGTGTAGGAGCCACAGGACCAGGAAAACTCCAGAGGCGCAGCAAAATAAAGAAATCACTACAGTCCCCACAGGATGTTGATCGATGATCCAGGGGGTGGAAGGGGAACACCTGGAGGGCCAAGGTCACTGGAGGACACAGGCTGGTGGAGAGACACATGGAAGGTGGGGTAGATCTTGAGAGAATCCGGGAGCTTCAGTTTTACAGAGGTGAGGTTGATGATTTTGACAATGGGGAATGGTCCAATGAAGCTTGGTGCAAGCTTACGTGAGTTGGTCTGGAGGGGAAGATCACAAGAGGAGAGCCACACCATTTGTTCAGGCTGATACTTGGGAGCAGGGAGGTCCAGGTCCTGATTAGCCCGCTCTGTCTGGCCGTTTGTCTGAGGGAAGTATCCAGAGGACAGACTGGCTGCTGTTCTCACTGCCTTACAAAACTCCCTCCAAATTTGTGAAGAAAGCCGGGGTCCTCTGTCAGAGACTGGGGATGCCATGCAACTTAAACTCATAGAGAACAAGGATATTAGCAGTTTTGAGAGCAGAGGGCAGCTTGGGGAGGGGAACTTGGTGCACAGCTTTAGAAAAAACTGTTGATGATGGAAAGAATCACAGTATTACATTAAGAGGGGAGAAGGCCAGTGATGAAGACCACTGCACCAGAGAGGGCTCGGGATGGGTAAGGGGCGCAGCAGACCAGCTGGGGGTTCATGGGAGGCGTTGCCTCTGGTACAGAGAAGGCAGGCACAAACTCCCAGGTGTCCTTGGCCATATTGGGCCACCAGAAGTGCTGCCGGAGGAATAGCAGGGTTAGTGTTACTCAGGGTGGCAGGTCAGCTTAGAGGAATGTCCCCACTGAAGCACCTGAGAACAGGCGGAGTCCAGGATAAGAGATGGTTGGGGGGGTCCAGTCTTGGGGTCCAACTGATTCTTTTTAGCCTCTTTCACAATGTGCTTAATCTCCCAAGAGGCGGCACTGACAATGCATGTGGAGCCCTTAATGTAGGCCTTCATGGCTTCCTTTTCAGTGCAAGAGAGGTTGTAAAGGCGACTGGTAGGTGAGGAGGCCCTAGAGAGAAGGTCAATGGCACAATATCAAGGTCACTTCACTGAAGACAGGGGCAAGGTCATGATATTCAGGAGGGGCTTGAGTGAGATATGACTGTGTGGAAAAAGGTTTGAGGTTACTGGGAGCAGGATCAGCAGACAGGAGACAGTGAGAGTGGCAAATGCACTCCAACTGGTGATGGAGAGGTTGCTTCAGTCAATGGTGAGGTTGTGTTTCTTAAGCCAGGGGAGGCCAAGAACAACAGGGGACGCAGGAAAGGGAATGAAAAATATCTGGATGGATTTTCTATTGTTTCGGGAGAAAATGAGAGTGAAGGGTACAGTCTGATGAGAGACCTCAGGGATGAGACGCCCATCCAAAATGGTAACTCTCTTGGGGGAAGGCAGGGGCTCAAGGGGTAACTTGGGTTATTGAGCTAGACCTTTGTGAATGAAGCTATCATTGGCACCAAAGTCAATCAGGACAGAGATGGACGTGGCACTGTGCTGCCAGAGGATGCTGGGGATCCTTGTCTTTTAAAGTGAGGGGACAAGAGGGGATGTAGTGTCCAGGTTGGCCACAGTAGATGCAGAGCTCGTTGTAAATATGTCTCTGTCGCTTCTGAGGGTCCAAATGAGCTTTTTCCAGTTGCACGGGTTCTCGAAGTCCCGCAAGGGGTGCAGGAGGGGCCCACACTTGTTAGCCAAAATGCGAAAATCTATGCAATAGTAAGCTACAGTACAAGATCCCTGGGTAAGTGCCAGTAGACGCCTAGTGGCCTCTCTACCCGTAAGTAGGAGGTCAAAAACTTTCCTCAGTTCACCAGACAACAACTCAAAAGAGGCTTGCACAGGAGAAGCACTATTCCAAAGTGCAGTAGCCCATTTAGCTGCCCTGCCACACAACAAATTACTCATATCAGGAATTTTAGCCTTGTCAGAAGAGTAGCTCAAGGGCTTCAAATCAAAAACTAGAGAACAATTTAAAATAAACTGCCCATATGAACTTAAGTCCCCAGAAAACGGCTCTGAAGAGGAACAAAGGGCTCCTTGTAAGGGAGGGAAGCAAGCTCAGGTGAGGAACTCACAAGTGGAGCGGTGCTGAGGGGAGTAGGCCAGTGGTCGGTGCAGTGGAACTTGGTTTCAGTCTGCGTGATTTGTTGATGGAGTTCCTGGAGAGAATCCATTATCCCATGAAGAATTCCTTGGTTTGTGAGTGCTTCTTTCAAGGCATCTGGGGTTGCTTGGTCCTTGGCAGCCAGTGTATTCTGTCATGGTTTGCAAAACCAGTAAATTCGAAAGGACCTAGAAACAAGGCGAAGGTGGAGAAGGCCGTTTAAGGAGATTTTTTTGAAGATGTGTTGTGAGGGTGAAGGAGTCCAGATTCCGTCCAGATCCACTGAGAGTGAGAGTGGCAGTGTCGCTGGGCTTGGGTGGTGAGGGCCGGAGGAGGGGGAAGGAAAAGTAAAGACAGGAACATTGAGCCCACAAGAAATCACAAAGAATCTATAGAATCTTGAAGTACTTCAAGCTCTGCAGAGTAGACCAAAGTACTGCAGTGGAAGCTGAAAAACACTAACCTGACTTCTCTATCCACCGGGCTTAAATACAGGGTGTGATGAGGGAAGATGGGCAGCAGGTGTGTAGGAGCCACAGGTGGGGAGTGAATAGGGGGGGGGGATTGCCCAAAGCTCTTTGGGGAAACCAGGAAAACCCCAGAGATCACATTCATAAAATGTACTGGTTGATAAGGAAGTTTTCTGCAGGATCCACTCATGGTTTTAATGTTTCTTTTATGCACAGGAACTTATGATGCTGTGTGTGAACATAAACTCAAGTCTAACCTGAAGGAGAAGTTCCAATGTGTATTTGAGGGGATCGCTAAAGCAGGAAACTCAGCCCTTTTAAAGAAGATCTACACAGAGCTCCACATCACAGAGGGAGGGGCTGCAGAGGTCAATGATGAACATGAGGTCAGACAGATTGAAACAGCATCCAGGAAACTAGACACAGCAGAAGAAAGCATCAAACCAGAAGACATTTTTAAGGTCCCCCCTGGGAGACAGGGTCCAATCAGAAGAGTGCTGACAAAGGGAGTGGCTGGCATCGGGAAAACAGTCTTAACACAGAAGTTCACTCTGGACTGGGCTGAAGACAAAACCAACCAGGACATCCAGTTCACATTTCCATTCACTTTCAGAGAGCTGAATGTGATGAAAGAGAGAAAGTTCAGCTTGGTGGGACTTGTTCATCACTTCTTTCCTCAAACCAAAAAAACTGGACTCTGCAGGTCTAATGAGTCCCGGGTGCTGCTTGTCTTTGACGGTCTGGATGAGTGTCGACTTCCTCTGGACTTCCACAACAATCAGATCCTGACTGATGCTACAGAGTCCACCTCAGTGGATGTGCTGCTGACAAACCTCATCAGGGGGAACCTGCTTCCCTCTGCTCGCCTCTGGATAACCACACGACCTGCAGCAGCCAATCAGATCCCTGCTGAGTGTGTTGACATGGT
>RPOG01003801.1:33759-48462 GCA_008086565.1 Thalassoma bifasciatum | reverse complement strand
CCCCACCCCCCACCCCCTCCCCCCCAGCTTTCCTCTGGCAGCCCTCCCCGTAAAGCCCGGGTGACGGAGCAGGTAATAAAGGGCCTGAACGCAATGAGTCAGCACTTTAGCCTCCATTTAATTTCATCTGAATGCAGCGCTGATCCCCCCCCTCCACCTTACACACTCATCCCTCCCCCACTCCTTCCTCTCCTGTCTCCCCATACCTCCACCCCTCTCCTTTCCCTCCCTGCAGCAGACTTAACCCCTTCCTGCCTCCTCCTCCTCCTCCTCCTCCTCCACCAAAAAATGCCCGTAAATCAGCGCAGACTGTTTCCGTGCTTTATTGTTTTCACTGCGCGGCCTCTCAAAGCTCGCCGAGTGTTGGTGTTGGAGCGGCAGAGGCGGGCGGGGGGTTTAGGGGGGGGAATGTAGGCCACACATTCCTTTCCTCCGAGCTGTCTGAGCTCGAGCAAACACCGCTGCACAATCAGACCAGGATTTCCGCCATTCCACAGCGCGAGCCAGACTCTGACTTTTCCTCTTACTTTGCACGAATCCCCGGCTCGGGTTTCTCGTCGTTGCTTCTGCGGCTTCCAGTCTTGCATGACGTGCAATTTTTTCCAAACCCTGTCGCCTCGTTTTACTTCAACGATGCTGAAGCTGCTGCTCTTTGTTCTGCACAAAGCGGATGTTTGTGAAAAGTGTGTCACACCTTCATATTCAGTGGAAGCTGCTGCGTTTGTTTTTCTGCACATGCATCCTTCATTACGTCTCTCCACCCCCCTCCCCTCCTCTGTTTGACTGATTGTTTGTGCTGTTTCCTGGGAAGGAGCGATGACATTGTCCAGACCTCGTCCTCTCCCCCTCCTGTGAAAACACTCCCTCTCTCTCTCTCCTCCCTCTCTGTCCAGCTCTCGGCCTTTGTGTCTCATGCAGCTGCAGTACAATAACAGTGTTTCAGTGCAAAAGTCCAGACAGGACTTTGGTTTAAATAAGCACCCCCGGGGCCACGTAATAACCCAGCATCCCCCTGTCTCAGTCTCCCAGTCAGTCCCTGAGAGCTTGGGGCCGCTCCATAACACATTCCTCCTCGTGTAGCTCGGCCAGCCGGCCAGGCAGCCAAACCACCGAAGGAAAAATACAGAGCACGAAGCTGTGATTCAGAGCCCTGATATAGAATATCACCTCCTCCCTTCTCCTCCGTCCAACAGCTGGTTTCCTGGAAGCAGGCGTGTGCGGTGGGAGTTTGGGTTCAGGGAGGAGGAGGAGGAGGAGGAGGCCCAGCTCCTTCAAAGGCCTCTCTGTTCACATCTGCAGATCCACGCTGCAGTGTTGCAACATCGTCCAGAGCGGGCTGTGTTTATGTGAGGGAGGGGCGTGCACGGCCAGAACACAAGGATGGATGTAACGTAGGTTGATTCATGATGACTTCAGCTAATGTTGTAGTTTTCCCATGCTACAAGACCCTGGGGGTGAAAAGTTGAAGTAAAAGTGGGAGGAGATTCAAACTGAGACATGATTAAATCATCTGAGACTTCATATCTTCAGTTTTCATTCTGACAATCACAGCGTCTCTGCACTTCCACAGTTTTTCCCTCACGTGCAGCAAACAGCTGAAATATTACTCATATTTTTCCACATCAGCAAAATCCAGACTGTAAACTTACACCTCAACTACCTACTTCTGCATCCATGTGTCTGCTCTGTAATACTCCTCTGAAACACTCGGGGCAGCGTGGTCCAGGATCGTTAGTTGGCCTGTTGACCTTTATCATACAGCAATCTACGGTGGCCAGTAGGTGTCAAACCAATTGCAAAAGCCACAACACAAATCATACAGTCTATGACACAAGTGCAAACAGAATGACAGGAATACAACATCCACAGCACAACCAAAAAAAGCCACAACACAACGGCAAGTTACAACAGGTATGCAAAAGCCACGACAAGACGACTACAGACATGACAAAAATGCAAAAGCCACAACATGATGGTAAAAGTTAAAACACAATGGAAAAAGTTACAACACAAATTCAAAAGCCCTGACAAGATGGCAAAAGCCACAACATGATGGCAAAGTTACAACAGGATAGCAAAAGCCCCCCCCCAAAAAATGGCAAAGGCTACAACAAGATTACAGAAGCCACAACATGATGGCAAAAGCCACAAAATGATGGCAAAAGCCACAACAAAAATGCAAAAGCCACCACACGATGGCAAAAGCTGCATCACAAATACAAAACTGCAGAATCTAGAGGAAAACATCCAGAATACAAAAGCCAAAACACATCGGTAAGGGCCACAACAGGATGGCCAAAGCTACAACATGATGGCAACAGCCACAACACAATGTCAAAAGCCACAACACAAATACAACAGCCACAACACATTGGTAAGAGCCACAACATGATTATAGAAGCTACAGCACAAATGCAAAAGCCACAACACAATGGCAGAAGCCACAATACAATGTCAAAAGCCACAACACAAATACAACAGCCACAACACATTGGTAAGAGCCACAACATGATTATAGAAGCTACAGCACAAATGCAAAAGCCACAACACATTGGCAGAAGCCACAACATGATTGCAAAAGCTAAAACATAATGGCAAAAGTTACAACACGATATCAAAAGCTACAACACAAATGCAAAAGCCACAACACAATGGCAGAAGCCACAACACGTTGGCAAAAGCTGCAACACAAATACAAAACTGTAGAACCTGGAGGAAAACATCAAGAATACAAAAGCCACAACTCATCAGTAAAAGCCACAACATGATGGCAGAAGCTACAACACGATGGCAAAAGCTGCAACAGGAATACAAAACCGTACAGTTAATAGAGGAACATCTAGTCTTCCCTTTCATCTTCACATCTATAGACATAAAAAACAGATTTTTCAGAAACACTACTAAGTCCCAAAATTCTTTACCCAAGTGAAAAAAAATTGCTACTGAAGTAACGCCAAAATCTGCAGCTCATTGAACTTTTGGCTTCACTTCTGCACAACCTGAACTTAGTAGAGATGTGTCATCCATCATTATGTTAGATGAAAACCATCAACTTTAATTTTCTGAAGATTAAATTCAGTTAATTGCACCCTCAGAGATTAATGTACCACATCTTCACTGTGCTCGCCTCTGCAGCTTCTCCATCAGCGAGTGGAGCACCCTTAACCTACTTTAGAGAGCATGTCAAGTCATACGTCTGTGCAGCCTTTCCTGTCTGCACAATGACCTTGGAGTCTTGGAGTGGAGGAGAAGAATAGGAGCAGGGCTCACTTCCCTCCTGCGCCTCAACAGCCTAATTTAGGAAAGCGTGTCAGTGTGAACCTTTGTCACACCGCCGGGCTCAGAATACCCATTGTTCCCCTGATAGAGTCATTCCACTCGGAAAAAGCTTTTCACAAAGCCAGAATATCCTGCATCCCGCGCCCGCCGCTCACACACATCTGCATTTGTATGTATTCACCCAGCGAATTAACGCACACACACACACACACACAGTGACGGGACGGCTCGCTCACACACACACACGTGCCCGATAGAGGGAGATTAAGAATGGAAGTAGGCTAGCATGAGATCATGCATGCGCTGGCTCATTAGGTGCGTTTAATGTAGTCTGCCTGAACAGCCATCTGTTCCATGTGGATGCTGCCAGATATGATGTGATGCTGGCAGCCATGCTTGTTCCTGTTTACCATTTGAAAGCTGGTTGTTATGTTGGAGGCTAGACTTTACTTTTTACGTCCTCTCATAAAAATGTTCATAAATCCACCCATTAAAGGAACATGGGCAACAAAGAAGTTTGGAAACAGCTTGGAATTCATTATTTTGATGGTACAGTGAAGTATAGACCCACTTTCACTTTTTTTATGCAACTTCAGCTGAGAGGGTACAGGGCTTCCCAGGCAAACTTTAAGGGTTTCTGGTTTGATTTTGATAAACAAAGATCTTGGCAAGAGGGGAAGACTCCAAAAATATGATTTAAAGGTGAAGTATGCAGGAATTTATGATAAGTTTTGTTATTATCTCCTCCTCGGTGGCTCAGTGTCAGCTGCTGCACATGCTCACTACCACCAACCATAGCTGATAGTATGGCTAACAGTTGTAGCTTCATAAACTCACCATAGACGGTAAAAAACAGCCATGTGAGCACCTGCAGCATCACGTAAGAGAAACTGAAGAGTCACATACCTGACTACCTGCAGGTAAATGAGATACGCTGCGAATATTGTATCATTTTTTTCTCTGTTGTGGCAAAAACAAATCAAAACAGTAACAAAACAGGCGAGGGAGGGCGTCTATAAGGGGGTGAAGGAGACAGACACTGACACACGTTTAGAGACCCAGAGACGACGATTGAGCAGGATTATTCCTATGAGAGTTAACATTTCATTTTTTGGGGAAAATCCTGCTTACTCTACCTTTAGAGAGAGAAAATATGAAACCAAAAAAGTGATGAAGAAGCAAAAAAAAAAGGAGCCAAATTACCTTACTGTATAGTGAAAATGGTAACACTTAAGATTAGGGCACACATATTCACCATTAACTAGGTGCTTATTAACATGCATATAAGTAGCTTACTAGCCCCTAATTAGTATTTATTAAGCAGGCATTAACCCCTTATTCTACCTCTACTGCATCATGAATTCAGACTTTTCCATATATTAACTCCTAATAATCACTTATTGACTACAAATGAATGAATATGTGTTCCCTAATCTAAAGTGTTACTTGAAAAATTTGAATTCCACCAGATCCATGTCTGGTCCGTCTCCACATTTCTGTCTTTCTATTTTTTTTTTGGGGGGGGGGGCTTTATAAATCTTACACTGTCAATCAAGCAGGCAATTATTTACTGCGCACATGACAATAAACTCTTAGAATCTTTGAATAATGACTTTATCTAGAGTTTTTTTACAGACAAAAAATTTGTATAAATTTGCTTGTCAAGTTTTTCAAAATGCAAATAATGTCTTAAAACAAGAAAGTTTTTATTTGACCTTGTTTCAAGCAATTCAGGCACCATTTTCGTCTTTAAATAACTCTAAATAAGACATTTTTCAGGATTGGTCAGTTGAATGTGGCTCATGTTGAGAATAAATAGACAACTTTTGCTAAAAATAAGACATAAACACTTGCATAAATTTCAGTCTTTGCAGTTCAAAATATGATGGAGTTCATAAACATTCGCTCTTTGAACTCGATCAGGCAAAACACAGAAGTTTGGATTATACAAACTACGCTTATACAATATAAAAATATACAAATATACAATATACAAATTTAAAACTGTGGTTGGCAGATGGTCAAGAGTGTGACCACTTTTTCTGAAAATGTAATGTATTTGATTTTTATTGCATATTTTTCATGTATTGCAATTAATTTTATAATTAGCTTTTGTACTATTTTTTTAAATTCATTTTAATTATGTAGTGCTCATGTCACCAGCCCCAGAGACGACGGTTGAAAATTAGCCAACTTGGCTAAACCGGCTTATTTACAGGAATGTTTATTATGTGCATTGTCTCTGTATATGTAAACCAATAAACTAAACAACAATTTTTGGAAAAATAATGAAGTAGGAAACAACTTAAATAACCCTTACTGAAATTTTGTGGTTTAAAATTATTTAATTTTTCCAAAATATTTTGGCGACCCCATCTCATAATCCCCATTGGAGTCAGGACCCCCAGGTTGAGAAACGCTGATCTGTTTAACATCAACCCCGACTGAAAGATCACGTTGGAGCATTTTTGTTGTGACTTTTATGTAAGAATCTGTCTGAACAAAAGCATAAATAAAGCAGCCAGATCTCGTGGACATAAATTCTGTTGCAGACATCCTGTAAGATCATAAAAAGCTGAACTCTGCGTCGTGAATCATTTATGTTGAGTTGAGTGTATCATTACATCCCTAAAAACGTCTGATAAGTTCAGTCCGACTGTCAGGATGTGTTTTTATATCTCTGTGTGTCATCTGTCTGGCTCTATTTTTCAGCAGGAAATGTATGCATGTGAGTGATTCCTCAGAGACTCAACCTCCCCAACCCCCCCCCCCTGTTTCTCAGAGATTAACTTTCCACTCCTGCGATCCAGTTTACCGCCGCGCCAACAGCAACAGGGCTGCAAACGTGCTCCGTCTGCGCCAGACAAAAATCAAGGCCGATTCTGCAATAATTTACGACCCCGCGTCTCAAGGTTATTCCTCTTCTTTACCTTTGCTGCCTTTTTCATTTCCATGACCTCATCTCCGTGATGAATCCTGCTGTAAACAAGGACATCATTTATATTCAGAGGACACTTGGTATTGTACAGGAAAACGTGCCTCCGCCTCGCAAATAATCAAGCAATTTATTTACAAGTTCTTCGGTCTGAGCTTGCATTAAAATTCATTTCCTTTTCATTACATAAGCTCGTTTTGCATATTTCCATTAGGGTTTGTATTCACGCTCCATCCCAAATCACAGTAATTGCTTCCTCCTCTTGCCTTTTGGAGTCTGAGGAGATTACAGCTGCAAATGATTGTTTTAGAATCGGAGGGGGAATCCAGAATTAGGAAGTGTCAGCGCTCGGTGACAAAAGTGAAGTTTCATGCTGTGATTTCACCCGCAGCAGCAGCCCCAGCTCTTAAAGCACTGCGGTTTATTAGCGCAGTATATCTGTGATTTCAGACTTCTCTCAAACCGCAGGGTAGAGATATAAAACGGGCGAGTCCTCCAGGAGACGGGAATGAAAGCTTCCATCACGGCGGCGCGGGAGGAGGCAGCTGAGGTATTCCTTTGATGTGGGAGGCTCAGATATTAAATAATTGAGTTGCAGGAGATTAAAGTTTCAGAAGCTAATTTGGCCCCCTCCTCGGCCTGTCACTCCTCGGCCTGAAGCCTCTGCAGCCTGCAGACGCCTCCTGCTGCAGAAGAAGAAGTGTGACTCACTTCCTGCATGTGGCCGCGCTGGAGAAACCCTATATCTGCGTTCGGAGTGAAACGGGAAGTTCATCCAGAACATGCTGCGTCTCTGACTCACAACAAGGGTGACGCCATTTTTTTTTTTTTTCTTGCTGTCCGAGTTTTCAGGAATCCAACAAAGAAGCGAGGAGAGGTTTCACTTCCCTCCTTTTTCCCCTCATAAACAGCCGAGCTGCTGACAGCTGGATGTTATGTGGAAAGAAGTGTGTGCGCTGATGCAAGAGGAACACGCTGCTTGTGTAAGACTGGATTTCAGTGTTGTTTCGGAGGTTTCAGTTTCAGTCAGCAGACGTTTGCACACATGAACTCCTGACGTCTTCTACACTGATTCAAGAGGCTGAGGCGTCAATGTTTCCAGGATTCTGCTTTTGAAACATTCTCTTGAAATGGTCCTGTAAGCATAATAAAACAGCGCATTTATTTCAAAGCAGATGGAAATGTCAAAACCAAAGTTGTGGATTTGAAGTGACGCAAACATGGTCGAGTTGTTTGCAAGTAACTTTGTGATGATTTTAAGGTCTGATTTTTCATATATAAAGGCAAAAAGCTGTTGTGCTTCCATTTTTTATCATGAGTTTGTCAATGTACAGCTGGACATCATTGACATTACACTGAAAAAAGCAAAGTATTTGACAAACACGACAGGACCAAGCATCGAACCCTGAGGGACGCCTGAAAACCAAGAAGTTACGTAGAAGTGAAACCAGCAGTTTACTGACAACTGAATTTGTTTAAAAACCTCCCATTTCATTTCATTTCAATATTCTGTAGTTAATCTAGATTAATCTAGATTAATTCATCAATACATTAATCTAGATTAATGTCATTTTCCTACTGAAGACAGAAGCTTGTAACAGATATTTACTCAAGTAAAATCATGGAATTAATGTAGAATCAACACAAAGACAGTAAATTTAGATTCAAAGACTATTTTATTTAATAACTTTCTTTGATCTCTCAGCATAGTTTCTTTCCTGTGAAACACAATCAACATTGTCTCAGCTGTTTAAGCCTTTAAAAGGCTCATATCTACAGTGCTAACAGAAAAAAATAATAATAGCAGCCCTTTGATAAAGTGCAGATAAGCTTTTGGACAACAGTTCTTTCATGAACTACCAGTATAACAACCAAAAATTGTTTTTTTTTTTTTTCAGTTTTTTGCAATCCATTTAACCAGGGAGTGGGTCACCCTCTCACCTACAGATTTAGTTATCCGCCCACGAGCACCACACTCCAGCAGCGTAGATTGGCGGGGCCCGGAGGACGTAACTTCAGCTTTGAGATGATACGCCAAGGAAGTACTACTTCTGTGGTAGTTAAATTTGCTTTTGCAGAGTTCGCAAATTACTTTAGATTTTTCCAACGTGCCCTCGGGCAATTTTTTGAAGTAAAACTTTCCACCTAAAAGTCCGTCGTTGTCCATCTTGCTCAAACCAGACGGCTCGCTAGTTTGGCTGCATACGTCATCAGAGGTTACAGGTCATCAGTGACAGGAAGTAACAAAACTGTGAAAACTGCGTTAATTTTTTAATAACGCGTTATAAAATTAATATGAATCTCCAACGTTAAAGTGTTAACTTTGACAGCACTAGTGATACCACATTAAATGAAGGATATATACATTTTTATAAATTGTGTTTCTTGTATATCGCACTATGTTTAGCCTCTTTTCCACCAAGCGGATCGGGTCGGTTTGTCTCAGTACGGCACGCTTTTTGTAGCGTTTCCATAGACTAAAACCGGGACGGGTCCCCTTATAAGCGACCCGTAACGCTCCACTTTTCAGTACCCTTCCGTTGGGGTGCCAAGCTGCTCCAAACCGGCCCCAGGGGTGGGACTATAATCACTGCAGTACGTTGATTGGTTAAAAGATCGGTAACTTCCCGTGCGACAGCGGTGATAAAGAACAACACACAACCCCGCACGCAGCCTTTCCTGAAACAAAGCTTCATTGCATTATGGAATAAAGAGCCACAGCTGATCACAAAGTAGAAGAGTTGCTGGATGTCCTCCATCTTTCTCCTTGTTTACAACGCCGTAAATTTATTTTTCGTTGTATTTATTCGCGGGGTACACTGTGTAGCGCTCAGAGCGCTGCAGTGACGTAACGCGTTACGTAGCTGACGCGGCTCTCGACATCCGGCCCATCAAGCAGGGTACGGTTGGCTGTGGAAACGCGCTCAGGATCAGGCTTTACTGATCTGACCCGTACCAAACTGTACTGATCTGTACCAGACTGCCTGGTGGAAACGAGGCTTAAGTCTTTGGTCACCCAGTGAATTCCACTCTCAAAAACTTAATGAAGCAGAGAAACTCAGCTCAACATGGAGTTATTTCTTCCAGGTAAAAAATTGTAGGTATTTTTGGATTGGCACATCAGCTCATCCTGACTTTGTGCAGAAGTTTTACCAAAGGGGCGATGATCAGGAAACAGTCTGAATAAAGTCAACGCCTGCATCCACATCTCTGCAGAATAAAGTTGGTTCTTTTCAGGAATTTATTGCATGTGTGAAAGAAGCTCTGAGCCTGAAGCTCCTGGAGGTTGAAGCTCAGTTATTATGGTTGAGGGTTTTTCTCTCAGCTGACATTGAAAGCTAATTTGAAGCACCTTGAGGACGACACTGCCCAAGTGGTAAAGTAATTGATATGTATGAGGGTATAAACAGCAGCAGGTTGTCTTTGAGGACAAACAACACTCTGCTGAAGGAAGTGGAAGGACATGATGGTGACTTACTGATCCTGCCGTCTCTCCTGTCTCTGGGTGACTTACGCCGCTCGCCGCATTAGCTCCGCGGTGGGCCCGGAAGTCCTCGGCGATGACTCAAACCCCCGCGGCGATAATGAAAAAGAACAACTCCATCTTCCCGCGGCTGTAGATCGGCTGGATAAGGCGGCGGCGCTGTAAGAGGCTGTGGATTTGTTTACCCGAGTCTGTAACCTTGCAGAGACGTCAGGATGAATCAGACTTACAGTAGAGGAGGCCTGAGCTGCTACCAGACTCTAAAATATGAGATTTAAACGTCCGCTGTTTCTCTACGGCCCCGAGGGGGGAGGGGGGTCTACCAAACCACCAGAACCAGACTTTTTCTGGTAGTGAACCATTGATATTTACAGTGGCGGATCCAGAAAAACATTTATGGGGGTTAAGAGAGGGGAAGTCAATTCTTACATGGTGTCAATATGTCAGACGTTTGTTCGATTGATTGATTTCGAACATGGCAAACTAAAACAAAGGAAAAAAGGAAAGAATAAGAAATGCAATAAATGATAATCACGACTAAAAATCTAACTCTGCATTTTCTCCTGTCTCTCAGTTTACATGCTCCAAACAAAGTCGGAAGAAGTATACACTTATTTAATCCTACCCCTGTTAAATTTGACTTATTCTTATTTAAAATCATTGCACAAAATAAACCAATATTTCGCAACATATTTGATGTACAATAGATTACAAATACAAAAATGAAGCATATTTACCTGTACCTTATTGACATTTTTATTCATTCATCAGGATAATTCTTGATAATGATTTCTTTATGTCTTTTTATAAAAAGAATTTTACCCAAACTTTGTTTTAATGCAGGACTCAGACTACTCCACAATTCAACTCCCTTTTACACAGAGTGTCCCACTTCAATGTTCTAGATACCCTCTCTTTCATAAAACAATTTCTGAATACTTTTTGATAATATTTGATTCCTTTGAGATGTTTTATGCTCCACTAAGTCGAAAAATTTTAACGTTTTGGATTAAAAAAAAGACATTTGTGACTGAAAATAAGCATTGTGAGTGATTCTTAAAGCTCTTTTCTGCTATGTGCTGGATTAATTTAATATTAAGGCGACTACATTCTGAAAACCCAAAAAGAGGACCCTCTACCAAAGACCACAAAGTAGCTTCATAACCCAAAACATTTGTTTTACAAGACTCCCTTTCAATTTGAAGAAAAATATTTGCAGAATAGAAACAGAAACAATTGATTGAAGCCAATTTCAACAAATATCAAAATAAAAAACTGGCTTTGTGGAGATTGCTCCTTATTTTGTGCAAATATAAAGTCAAAAATATTGAGATAAAAAGGCAAAATTTTGACTTTTGCCCCATCATTTTGACAATTTATCCCCAAACTTTGACTTTTTATCTCAGAACTTTGACATTATTGTCTCAAATTATTGACTTTTAGCTCATAATTTTGATTTTTTTTTTTTGCTCAAAATTTCAACTTGTTTCTCATAAGTTTGTCTTAATTCATAGTCAGTCATTGAATTTCTCTCGTCTTAAACTCTTTTAGGTCAGGATTATGAGATAAAAAGTTGAAATTATGAGATACAGTCAAAATTTTTAGAAAACTGTCAAAACTATGAGATAAAAGGTTAAAATTCTGAGATAAAAAGTCAAATAATGAGATAAAAAGTAAAAAAATTGGAGATTATATTGTCAAAATTATGAGAAAATGAATAAGATTTTGAGATGAAGTCAAAATTCTAAGCTAAAAAGTCAACATTTTGAAATAATTAAGTCAGTATTTTTGAGAAAAAGTTAAGAGAAGTAGAAATTTTGACTTTCTATCCCATCAATTTGACACTTTATCTCCAAATTTTGACTTACAGAGATTCACAGAAGAAGCGTGGAATTATATATACATTCTTGGTGTTATAACTAATTCAAATATTTAAATATTGATCTGTGAACTTCTGTCTGTCCTCTAGAGCAGTGGTTCCCAAACTTTTCCGCCTGTGACCCCCAAAATAGCAGCGTTAGGGACTGGTGACCCCCTGCTGTGATACAACACTAATGGGACAATCCAAAAACAGACAAAAACCAACAAAACCCTCCCTGAGGATACTTAATTTAACTGATCGATAGAAAATTTACCGACTAATGTGCACTTTGCTGAGTTCACGGCATCAAACTTGAACAAAGAAATGTGAAAAACAGATAAAACATTTTCTGTTTGCATAATTTTAAATTATCTTTCACCCCAATTTTTGCTTTTATTCTCACAATAATGGATAAAATGTTCATGAATTGTTCATAGTTTTCGATTTTGGGACACATTCCATGACCCCCTATCAATGTCTCGCGACCCCCCAAAGGTCCCCGACCCCCACTTTGGGAACCACTGCTCTAGAGGAGAAGAAAACTACTTAAAAGGTGTTTAAAAGATTGTTATAGCCACTGATCTAATTTTAGGTTTGACCTCTTTGTAAAGAACTCTGACTTGGTCAAAGATTTCCAGAGCGCCTTGTTTTGCTGCCGACGTAAAAGTCTGTTAATAAATTCCTGACCTGACGCTTTAATTGCAGGTTTGGTTGTGCAGCAGTTACCACATGAGACAAAGTGCCGTCTGTTTTAAAACTTCCTGTCACTTTTAAACTCTCGTTTTGTGTCGACCCTCTGGCTAACACGTTCGCCTCTTTGTAGTAAAGTCCACCTGTTTATTGTGCTTTACTCTGATATAAAACCTGTTATTGCAGAGAGAAAATGAGCAGTATCTGCCCCCCCGAGTGTTCACATCTCCTCAGATGACATCATGTTTGCTCGGCGGTCGGGGCGAACGCTCCCTGACTCCTTCCCTGGAGTCTCTTCGCTGCTTAGTGTACATCTCCCGTCACCTGAGCCAATAATGTGTTTTGACTGTCAGGGGTCAGAGTTAGCTCAGGGCGCTGTTGTTGTGTTGCGTGGAAAAAACAGGCCTCCTGTTGTCATGCAGGCCCGAGGGCTGCTGGGACGGAGCGCCAAAGCCCCGCGGTGAGATCAGTTTGTGGAGGAGGACGGTGTTTAAGCGCGAGGAGCTGCGGGCTGTTTACACCGCGCTGAAGCAGCATTACTCTGGTCTCGCTGCAGGAAAAACAAATAAAGCTTCAAACTGAAAGTAAAAACACATCATTACTCCGTCCAGGGATGCGTGTTATTACCAGTTACTGCCAGTTGCATCATGCTCTAAACAAACTGCGCGTCACTGTGGATAAAGCCAAAGCGCCCGAACGTGGAGCTTCCTCTGAAGGAGGGGTCTTTGTTGTTCAGCTGAAATTAGAAGAAATAATTCAGCATGTCTGTGACGCTGTTTGAGTCAGAGGTTTATTAGGAGCAAACCCCCGAAGATTTCACCACCGTTAGCTGCTGACAACACTTACACATCTCCATCTGTTCCATTTAAAACTTCATTTTTCTGCAATTTTAACATAATAATCAGCTGTTTTATGAGAGAAAACAGAAAATAAATGATGCCATTGACTTGTCACCAACCCATTTTGAAGCATGTCTTAAGGAAATACGTTCTCACCAATTGGTTGAGTTCGTCATCTTTAAATTTTCCAATAAAGGGCCTGATACTGATGCCCTAAATACAACAAAACACACTATAAATTAACCGTCTTAGATCTCAATTTGCAAGATGTTAAACTCTAATGGCATTTTAGGAGGCAGACTAAAGGAGTAACAAAACTTAAACACTAACTTTTGTGGAACCTTAAGCTTGCCGTAGTTGTGCAGAAACATTTACCTGTCAGTATTCCGACATTTTTTGAGTTTTAAGTATTGTTTCCAAAGAGTAATTGTGATGTTTTCAGTGATTAAAGTTGAAATTCTGTTTCAAATCTAAAGTTATATTGATGTACACCAACCTCTAGCATGTCAATGCAATTTTCCATATACGTTAGCATTGAGCTAGTGCTATATTTTCTATGTGGTTTTTGGTGCATTAGGAGATGTGTAACATGTTGAATGGGTTGAATCTGAATTTCTTGTGAGAGTAACGTACATTTCCTTGTGTGTCAAGTTTTACAGCTTCTTAAGTAAAACTTTGAGCAGAAAATCCTGCTAAGCTAAGCTGGTTGGGGCAGAATAGTTGACGTAAATTCCATCTGCTCGCGTAAAGTAAATAATAAATAAGAGAATCATTAAAAATAAAGGCTAATGATGTTGATGGACAAACCACTCTTTTTCCCTTTTTGTTCTATTCCCTTCTAATGTTGTTTTAGTGGTTCCAACCAATCAGGATCAAGTATTTCAAACAGGCGGGAAATGAAGTTATTTGTTTTTTCAACAACTACCATGCATAGCTAAATTGTTATATCAGATCTTTAACTTTTTATACCACTAAATCCATTCGAGTTTTGATTGAATTTTGACTTTTGAGCATAAGTGGGTCAATGACAAAAAGAGGGTCTAAAAACTTATTTTTAAAAAGTTCTTTGAAAATGGATAAAAAACATATTTCTGAGTGAAGAATTATGTTTTCTAACAGATTTCAGTAGTTGACCAACATTTCAAAGATTTCAAAGATCATTATTTTTTAGTATTTTTAATTTGAGCACCCAAAAATGTCAGGTGGTGCAACCAAATATATGAAAATATATTTATATGTTCCTGTTATTTTTTCTGTGTGAAATTATTGGCAAGTATCTCTCAAGTGTCTGTAGTGACTCATACATTTTCATTTTGTGTGTTTCATTTCTTTTATTTGTGAATAAGATAAATAATTTGATGTTAAAATAACATTTCACATTATTACATTGGTTGTACCACCTGACATGGAAATTGTTCCAGTCACCAATGAAGTGAAAAAACCTTTTTTATCAGTATTTCAGAGAAATCTACAAACTTTTCCACTTGGTCACAAATGTCATTTGGGCTCCTCTGGCTGATGCAGTTTCCTGTTTCCTGTTTTATTCTCTTCACTTTAAAATAAAAGTCTAATGTTACGGTTGCACCACCCTGACATTTGACAAGGTGAAAATTAC